>OY744475.1:177615570-177817453 GCA_963556175.1 Tipula confusa
TGGTCATATTAAAGGAGTTGATTAATTTCTCATAACCACAAATACACTGGTCGCTAAACAGAATAGGGAGGTGGTCCGGTTAAAGAGAACTTTTAGAACAAATTTGTATGGTTAATGTGTTGTGACTGTAGAAAAGTGGCCTATTTAAAGAGGTGGTCAGAATGAAGGGGTGGTCAGATTGGAAGGTTTCACTGTATATATATATATATATATATATATATATATATATATATATATATATATATATATATATATATATATATATATATATATATGTAGAAATATTGCAGTTAACCGGTTAATAATAATATTCTTTGTACAACCCTAATTGTTATACTCACCTCGTCTATAGCTGTCATAAAACATATTCATTATTGTAACAACATTCAGTTCGTTAAGGCGAGTTACACGCCAACAAATAAAGTACATAAATAAAAGTTGATAAATTCGAGTGTTTTACTCGCCACATGGGGGTTCAACCGGGACATCTCTGGAGATAGTGAAAGTGAAATTAAAAGTTAATTAAACGATTTTTGTGTGTAAATTGGACCAGAAAAACTCGATTTTTTTTTCTTCGCTTTGTTCGTGAAGTGTGTTACTGTACAGTGGTAACAGTTTCGCAGGGGAGTTATAAGAGAGGTATCGATATAAAATCACGAGGAAGGATTACACAAAAATTGTGGAATAGCATCGTGACGGATTTAAGAGGTTCGAAAGTAAAACCAGTGTATTTTTTTTGTACGTGTGAGTGACCGAGAAGTAAAAATATACGAACAAATAAGTTGGCGTCATAACTGTGATTATTGAGTGAAGTAAAGGTCAACCGATCAAATTTAATAACGGCGGTATATTTTTAAACACAAGTTGGTGTCATAACGGTGGGTGGTGTTATTTAGACAACAGTTAGCGGACCGCTTTTAGTTATAGTCGATTTATAAAAATTAAAAACGTTATATTCGTGTATAATCAGCGGTTTACTGTTAAAAAAATAAATAAATACCACGATGCCAAATAAATCAAAAAGGTTTATAAAAAAATGACGCGTGAATTTTCGGATAAATTGGATGCAATACAGCTTTCGTCTCTTTCATCAACGAAGCAGACAGAAAAATCACCACCGCGGCCGCCAGATAGTGAAACACTTCAAATTAAGGAACTAGAGTTGAAGAATTTGGATATTGAAACTGCTACAGAAGGAGTTAAACATAACTGCAAATGACTCAGATGTTTCTTTTAATAAATCGAGTTGTAATCCACCTCTCCTGTTTCGAGATGTCGAAGATGCAATGACCAAATTCACCGGGGAAGATGAGTATACAGTGGAACGGTGGATCAGCGATGTAGAAGGGGTGGCAAAGACAAGTGGTTGGAACGATATTCAAACAACGACGTACGCGAAAAGATTGTTGGAGGGATGCGCAAAGAAATCTCTTCGGACTACGAGTTTGATAACGTCTTGGGATGAGCTGAAACGTTTCCTAAGCAAAGAATATACCACAACTGTTGACTCCGCCCTAATCCATAAGAGACTCGCGTCGAGAAAAAGAAATCCAGGTGAAAATTATCGGACGTATCGGCTTGAACTGTTATCCAATATTGCATCGATGGCATTGACGATTATAATCCAAGCGAGGTTATTCTGTACAGTGCCGAAAACATGGAAGAATTTAAGTCAAAACTGAAAATCTACGAAGATATAGCAGGCAAGCAAAAGTCTGTATCGTGTTCAAAGCAGTCCTCCTCATTTCAGGAATCCGAACAACAAAGAAGACACAATAATAGACCAAGGTCTGGTGTACCGTACACAAGGAAAGAATGTAAAAATAAGGAGAGAATGTAAAAATAAGGAGAGAGGCCCACAGTGCTACAAATGCAACGAGTACGGGCATCTGGCTCCTAAATGTCCTACTCTAAATACAGACAAGAAGACACTCACTGTGATGTCTCCAGCCACAATTGGAAAAAGCGTGAAGTGCGTGCAAATCGATGAGCAGGACGTTCATGCTCTCGTCGATTCAGGCAGTGACCTCAATTTGGTTAGCAAAAGGAAATGTGAAGCTCTGAAACTGCAGGAATTGCAAAGCGTCTCAACCAAATTCTACGGCATCGATTCAAAAGTCATGGAGACTTTGGGTCATGTTGAGTGCGATAAAGTTGTTGATGGCAAAAGTTTCCGTACTCGTTTCCATGTTTGCCCTGACGATTTACTACCGTGTGAATTGATAATAGGGAATGAACTGCTGAATCATACAGTAACTGTGTTGTCTCCGGGCAATATATTAATCAAAAAATTTGCGCCAGAAGTCGCAGCCCTGTCAGCAGATATTAGAGATGACGTGGTGGTGTTGGACCACGTTATGGACAAACAGTGTGCGACTGACGTCCGGAAAGCCATAGCAAATTATGATCCAACAAAAGGTTCACCTAGTCATACAATTAAGATGCGAATTATTCTGATGGACGAGACGCCTATATATCAAAAGCCACGTAGACTTGCCCCATTGGAGAAAGAAATTGTACGCAAGCAAATAGACGAATGGATGCGTGACGGAATCGTGCGGCCAAGTTTTTCACAATATGCGGGTCCAGTTACCCTGGCCGATAAGAAGGATGGATCAAAACGGTTATGCGTCGATTATCGGCGACTAAATAAGGTGATTGTGAAGGGCCGATATCCTATGCTACTGATCGATGATCAGATCGACCAGTTGTATGAATCGAAATATTTCTGCACGCTCGACCTAAAGAATGGATTTTTCCACGTAGATATGGAGGAGGAATCAATCAAATATACCTCGTTCGTGACGGCAATGGGACAGTACGAATTTTTAAAGGTACCGTTTGGTCTCTGTAACTCGCCTGCAGTGTTTGGACGTTTTATCAATCACATTTTTAGACAGTGCGTCAATGGGATCGTATGTGTGTATATGGATGACCTAATTGTACAATCTGAAAAGGAAGTCTTAGAAAGACTTATGAGAGTGTTGCGTGTAGCTGAAAAGAACTGTCTGCAAATAAAGTGGACAAAATGTTAATTTCTGGTCAGACGAGTGGAGTACTTAGGATATGAGGTGGAGGATAGCCGAGTTAAACCATCAACGACAAAACTTAAAGCGATTTCGAAGTTCCCAGAGCCGACAACTGTCCAACAGTTGCAGCGATTTTTGGGCTTACAGGCTATTCTCGAAGATTTGTGGAAGGATACTCTGCAATAGCCAAACCACTCAGTGACCTACTTCGGAAGAATACGATATTTAAATTCGGATCAGACCAGCACAGATCATTCGAGCGTTTGAAAGAAGTATTGACCACAGCTCCAGTCCTTCAAATTTATTCGGAAAAGGCGCGGACAGAGTTGCATACGGATGCTTGTAAAATGGGATTGGCGACAGTACTTTTGCAAGTTGGGATGGAGGACAATCAACTACATCCGGTTTTCTAGTACAGCTATAAAAACACACCAATTGAGGAGAAGTATAGCAGTTACGAGCTAGAAGCTCTAGCCGTCGTTCGAGCAGTTTAAAAGTTCCACATGTATTTGTTGGGATTACAATTCAAAATTGTGACCGACTGCGCGGCTTTCAAAGGGACGATGGAGCGAAGGGAATTCACCTCAAGAATTGCAGGATGGGCGATGTACTTGCAAAAATTTAATTACGAGTTGGAGCACCGAGCATCTACTAAAATGAGGCATGTCGATGCATTGTCAAGAGCACCGATTTTATTCGGTTATAATTGAACCTGTTTACAATGATCATTATATGAAACATGCGTTTTAATAATATAATGGCACACATGTTTACGGAATTTGCGTTGATTTTTTTCAATTCGCTTAGTAGTTACCAACGTGATACAGATGGTCTTGAAGGTATTCAAATATTTACCAATAGAAAAGGCAGAAAGGCAAAACGAAAAGAATAGATTACTTTTTGCGGAAGGTAATCAAAAATTTCAAAAGTCCAGTTAATTCAAACTCACCGATTAGAAAGACAAGTGGAAATTGGGCAAGAAGCAATGAAAATCATAAGCTTTTATACACTTCGACAAGTTGCTAATACATTTGGTTCACCTGAGCAAACGGATAATGATTCGTCCAGTAGGCCAATTAAGTATAAGTGGAAAAGTGAAAAAATACAATCAAAGATCATAAAAGCCCAAAAAAGGCATTGGGATATAATCTTATTACGGGAAAAAAATAAGAGAATTACCTGATAAATGTTTAAAACTAACAACATTAATCTTCATTGCAATCATGCGAACTGGTTATATACCTCAGAAATAGAAAGTTTCCCTTATCACAATCAAAAGCCCGGGAAAATGTAACACTGGTTGGCTACTGGTTTCCAAAAAGACTGGTTTCAAAATCCTGGTTTTCGAAATTCTTGTTTTCAAAATCCTGGTTTTCAAAATCCTGGATTTTGAAAATTTACATTGTTGTATTTTGGGGAATACCCGATTTATATTTATAATTGTGTGTATTATGTGTTTGTATTACAAAGAAATTTAGAACGGAACAATAAAACATTTCAATGGTCATGTGCAGATAGAAAATCTTTGTTATACAAAGCAGGAGTTAACAGTTAATAATTTGTCAAGATGGTCTGTATGAAATTAAAAAGGGACCTTCTATCATTCCCATGATCCGTCCAAATCAATTTTCCAAGCAAATGCCGATTGAAATACAGAAGCGGCAAAATCTTCACAAATATTAAGAAGTTGTATGGTTAATTATGATCCGATGAATCGAGTTTGTTTAGCGAAAAACAAGGCTCTGAAAGAAAAAAATAAGTCGAGTCAGATGTTGTGCTCTAAAGCAGCTGGACAGCATTATTAATATTGAAACTCCAGAAGGTTTAAATTTCTTGAAGGAGTACAATTTTTGAAAAATCTTTTTAGCTTTGTAGTCCAAAGCTAGATTAACCGCAAGAAGGAAAAGGATGCAGGAAGAGAAAAAAAAAAGAGGGGAGTATGGACATACTCACCTGCCGGTCATCACGTGCCCCCACGCAAGCGACCGATCCGACGAGAGCACACGTCGTCATAATTAAATTAATTAAACATTATCAGAGAGGAAAAAAGGTACTGAGAACAAAAATTATAACCAAACAAACCATTTTTATTTCTTAAACTAGCATGTGCTTAACTTCTCCCCCTTTAAAAATCCGCGACCCGTGGATTAGAATTTTATTTATTGATGTTCTTGATATGCGTTTTATAAATCCGCCTTCCGGAGCTAGTGATCACTGTGACTTTGTTATCTTTTGACACAGTCTCTTTCCTGAATTTTGGTTTATAGTTTCCCTGTATTTATTTATTGACCTTATGTATAGTTTCTCCCACTTCGTACGTTTTCGGCTCACTTTTTTAATGTTTTCTCTTTGCATTTTAAAATGTTGACTATGTTTTATCCTTTCTACGAGGTCTTCATTTAATTGTTCTTTGAAGTCCAACAAGTCCTGGTAATTAATGAGTTGTGTTCGTCCGAGGAATATGTCGCATGGTTTTTTCCCAATAACAGAATGTATTGGGTTATTATACCTATCGACTGCGACGTTAACCAGTTCCTTTATTGTGAGGTCCTTATACTTGGACTGAATGTATCTCAGGGTTTCTAGGATTATTGAATGTACCCTTTCTATTGATCCATTCAATTCGCTTCTATTCGTTGGGGTCAAGTACACATTTATTCCGAGGGTTTTTATGTGATTGGTGATGATTGGGCTTATGAAGCTAGGCTCATTGTCCATTACCAAAGCTTTTGTGAATTTTAAAAATGTATCCACGCATGTTATAAATTGTTCGTGTTTTATGTCGATAATATCCATATGCAAAATCTCCGAAGGGTATGTTGGTATTGGAATTTCTTGTAGTTTCGGCTTACTTGGATTTCGATCGTACTTATTGTCATTGCAAGTGTCACAATCCTTCGTATATTTTTTAATTAGGCGTGACATCTTCGGGAAGTAGAACCTTTCCAAAATCTGCTCCTTATTTTACTTCCAATTACGGTGAGCTCTTCGGTGTTCTTTTTCGATGATTCGAAAGATATTTTCTTCGTTGGTTAGGTCCTTTACGACTCTTCGTGTTAGTCGAACTTTGTAATTGGTGAAGTCTGATAAACTTCTTGAAGCATCTGCATGTATTCCTCTGGAATTTTGATACCATTCAGAAGGGTTGCGTGTAACTTTTTTTTAAGATTTTCCGTAGTTCCTCTTTATTCATTTCTGATAAAGTTTTGTAATGTCGATGGTAGTTACGATGTGGTTCCTCGTAGATGTACATATTGTTGCCTATTGTGAATATTTGTTCTATTTTAAAAACGTTTATTGGTGATTCACAATGTTGAATAAGCTGTATTCTATCTTCTTCTGCGCTGTGTATTATTCCGTTGCTTGATGATGACAGGTTATAGACAATACCCGGTTTGTAGACCAGCTCGTAGTTATATTCTTCGATGCGGGCCTTCCACCTATTCAATTTATTGTTATTGTTACGGTTACTTAGTGCAAAAGTTAACGGCTGGTGATCTGAAACTATCTTGTTTTTTTTGCTCCGTAAAGATAGTTTCGTAGATTATCCAGGGCCCAGACGATCGCTAACATCTCCTTTTCATTTGTCACGTAATTTTTTTCAGTTGTGTTTAAATATCTTGATATTTACGTGATTGGGCGATCTTTGCCGATTTCGCCTTGCGACAATACTGCTACTATACTGGCGTTTGACTCATCTGTCGTCAGAATGAAAGGTCTGTTGAAATCTAGGAATGTGAGTAAATCCGATGATGATAATACTTCCTTTAACTGTTCGAATGAGTTAAGTTCCTCACTCTCTAGTTCTATTTTGATGTTTTTGACTTCCTGGCTCTGAATCGAGTGTTCTCCCCCCGTGTTAGATTCGTGAGAGGTTTCGCAATTTTTGCAAAATCTTTAATAAATCGTCGATTATACGATGTCAACCCAAGGAATCCTTTAAGTTCCTTAAGGTTTTTCGGTTGTTGCTCTTGTGTGTTTCCGCCAAAGACGATTATATCGTCAATGTACACGTAACAAATTTTCCCAATGAATTCTTTGAGCACGTCATCTATCATCCTTTGGAAGATATCCGGCGCGTTCTTTAGTCCGAATGGTAGTCTCCAGAATTCATATTTTCCATGCATCTTGCAAAATGCAGTTTTTGAGATGTTTGTTTCCTTCATTTTAATGTTATGAAAGCCAGATGTAAGGTCGATTGTTGTATAGAATTTTGAGTTTCCTAAACTAGCGATGGTGTTGGTAATATCTGGTATTGGATACGTATCAGATATGGTTACGGCATTCAACTTCTTGTAGTCGATGATCATCCGGTAGTTTTTTATCCCTGTCGCATCCAACTTCTTTTCTACTATCCACATGGGTGAATTATAAGGACTCATCGACGGTCTGATAATTCCGTCCTTCAGAAGTTTTTCTATTTGAGCCTCCACTTCGGTTCTCATGTTAATAGGATAGGGTTAGGTCTTCGAATATACTAGTTCCTCGATTGTTGTTCTTATGCCTGCCTTTATATTCGTATCGAATTCCTCATCGCTGATTGGTCCAAATAGCGATGGAAATTCCTTAATTACACTTTTTAATTTTATCTTCGTTTGTTCGTCCAGGTGATTGTCTCTAATTTCGATGTTGTTTACTTGAGGAGATTTTTTTTTAGAGGGATGTCAGGAGAGATGGTTAGTACATTCTGTCTCCTGTCTACTATTGCCTCCACCTTTTTTAATGTATCATCTCCAATGATAAGTCGACTAAAATGTTGTACCCAAATTTTTAAGATCGGTGCTGTTATTTTATGGTTTATATTAGTATTGCCTCATAACTTTTATTTAAATTTAAATCGCAACAAAAATACATGATAATGACTTTTCTCAAATGAATGAAGGGTTGTCCATAAAATTTCCTAGAGGAAATTTTATATTTTAGTACCAATGTAAAAAAACAACAGTAAAAGTTCTCTTCATTAGTACAAATCGGTTGTTTTTTGTTTGCATGTATAGATAATAAATTTTGTGTTGAGACGCAATTTTTGTGAGAATGTATACTATCCGTGTGAGGTGCGATGTAAAAAAAACAACCAACTTTTTGGTGGAAATGTACACTTATACTTTTTTTTTAAACAAAAATTTCCAAAACAAAAAGCACAAATCGACGGCCCGAATGATCTCGAAAAAAAATGTTCGTAACCAAAAAAATATAGAAATAAAAGAAAAATAGACTGATCTAAAAAAACTGAAAAGATTTAACAACAACGATCACGATATTGCACGATCAAAATTTTTTCTCCAACCATCCAAATATTAAAAAAAAAGACTGTCCCGCCGTATATCAAGCTATGTGTTTGTATACTCACACATCCCGTTACTTAATTTGTAAACAAAAAGAGGAAGAGAGATGAGTGGAAATATAAACATAAATTAACTTGACCTATATAAAAACAAAACAGGAGCAGTACACCTTTGTACGTGTGCCACGAGGTTACAGTTTCATGCGACAGCTGTTTTAAAATTATGCTACGAAATGTGGAAATTAGCATGTGACTTCAAAATAGATTTAAAGCCAAAGGCGATAGTATCAGACTTCGAGAAAGCCAGCGTATAGGCTCTGAAAAATTTTTGTCGGATGTTAAATTTAAAGAATGTATGTTCTATTTCAAACAAATTATCTAGTGGAAGGTGCAGACCCAAGAATATGTAACTAAATATGGAAATAATGAACATTTTAGCTTACAAATTCATATGCTAAAAAGTTGTATATTATATTATATAATTGTAGTATAATGAACTAGCTGAAACCTTCAACCCGGATGTTAGGAAAATTGGAAATAGGCTTGAAAAGAACTACGTGATAGGAACAAAACACCAAACTAAAGAAAATACAACCAAAACCCCAATATTTACCCAGTTTTTGAGCGGTTTCAGATAATGAAAAATACCCAAGAACGCAAAATTCGGTAGAAAGTTGGCATCAGCGGTTAAATATTATAGTTTTAAAGGCCGATTTACGGTTCAAAATTAGATTGCCACCAGAGACCGGCTAAATGCTTGATACACTTTTAAACTGAAATCACTTCATCTGAAGTCCAATTGTGGCCATATTGTTAATATTTTTTCGGTACAAGAATGAATTTACAAAGCGCAAACCATTATCGATTAAAATAGCATAACTTAATGTTTATTAAAGGGAATGCCCTTCGAGCAAATAGATAACTTCATAAAAATTAAAGAAAGACGTGCTTCTATTTTATATAAAAAACGTACACCCTAAACAACATATGCTTCTTTTGTTTATGTTCACGTTCGTACGTAGAACTACGGTTATTATAAATTTCTACATATTTCATATTTGAACTAAACATAAAAATGCTCTCAGTGGTTGCTCTATATATAAACAAAAGATGTAATGAGTTTTAAAACCATTCAGGGCTTTATTATGTCATATCGTGTGGAATTTATAGGAGGAAAATTCTTTTCGTTTTTGTAGGGAACAATATAATCCTTCGAAAACATTTTTTTTATAAAAAATGTAATTTAAATCTTAAAGAATTTTAGTTACCTTTATTTCGAAAACTCCGTAATATAATTCTATATGTACATACATTACAAATGTATAAGAAATTTAAACATCTTTAAGTTTTTGTAAATAATTGATAATCTTAATTGCATAGTGAAGTACCAAATTTTTAAGCAACAAATTCAAATAAAAGAAAATATCAAAAGAGCAAGCATTTTATTTCAATACGAAAGATTTATTTATTTTTGACATTTTTGAATAATTTTGTGTTATTGTTGTAAAATAAATTTGATCAATCAGGAAAGACGTCAAAACACAATATACGAAATGCTCGTGACGGAGGCTAATTTTAATTAACTATTTTGCACAGCGACCATTGTTAAAATCTGTAGTTAAATTATTTTCTAACTTAATCGTAAGTCATTTTAATATAAACGCAAATTTTACTTGGCTTCTTTTGTTTGACATCATTAGCCAATAACTTTTCTAAACTATTTGACTGTTCGATTTTGTGTATTATTATATTATTATATTATTATATTATTATATTATTATATTATTATATTATTATATTATTATATTATTATATTATTATATTATTATATTATTATATTATTATATTATTATATTATTATATTATTATATTATTATATTATTATATTATTATATTATTATATTATTATATTATTATATTATTATATTATTATATTATTATATTATTATATTATTATATTATTATATTATTATATTATTATATTATTATATTATTATATTATTATATTATTATATTATTATATTATTATATTATTATATTATTATATTATTATATTATTATATTATTATATTATTATATTATTATATTATTATATTATTATATTATTATATTATTATATTATTATATTATTATATTATTATATTATTATATTATTATATTATTATATTATTATATTATTATATTATTATATTATTATATTATTATATTATTATATTATTATATTATTATATTATTATATTATTATATTATTATATTATTATATTATTATATTATTATATTATTATATTATTATATTATTATATTATTATATTATTATATTATTATATTATTATATTATTATATTATTATATTATTATATTATTATATTATTATATTATTATATTATTATATTATTATATTATTATATTATTATATTATTATATTATTATATTATTATATTATTATATTATTATATTATTATATTATTATATTATTATATTATTATATTATTATATTATTATATTATTATATTATTATATTATTATATTATTATATTATTATATTATTATATTATTATATTATTATATTATTATATTATTATATTATTATATTATTATATTATTATATTATTATATTATTATATTATTATATTATTATATTATTATATTATTATATTATTATATTATTATATTATTATATTATTATATTATTATATTATTATATTATTATATTATTATATTATTATATTATTATATTATTATATTATTATATTATTATATTATTATATTATTATATTATTATATTATTATATTATTATATTATTATATTATTATATTATTATATTATTATATTATTATATTATTATATTATTATATTATTATATTATTATATTATTATATTATTATATTATTATATTATTATATTATTATATTATTATATTATTATATTATTATATTATTATATTATTATATTATTATATTATTATATTATTATATTATTATATTATTATATTATTATATTATTATATTATTATATTATTATATTATTATATTATTATATTATTATATTATTATATTATTATATTATTATATTATTATATTATTATATTATTATATTATTATATTATTATATTATTATATTATTATATTATTATATTATTATATTATTATATTATTATATTATTATATTATTATATTATTATATTATTATATTATTATATTATTATATTATTATATTATTATATTATTATATTATTATATTATTATATTATTATATTATTATATTATTATATTATTATATTATTATATTATTATATTATTATATTATTATATTATTATATTATTATATTATTATATTATTATATTATTATATTATTATATTATTATATTATTATATTATTATATTATTATATTATTATATTATTATATTATTATATTATTATATTATTATATTATTATATTATTATATTATTATATTATTATATTATTATATTATTATATTATTATATTATTATATTATTATATTATTATATTATTATATTATTATATTATTATATTATTATATTATTATATTATTATATTATTATATTATTATATTATTATATTATTATATTATTATATTATTATATTATTATATTATTATATTATTATATTATTATATTATTATATTATTATATTATTATATTATTATATTATTATATTATTATATTATTATATTATTATATTATTATATTATTATATTATTATATTATTATATTATTATATTATTATATTATTATATTATTATATTATTATATTATTATATTATTATATTATTATATTATTATATTATTATATTATTATATTATTATATTATTATATTATTATATTATTATATTATTATATTATTATATTATTATATTATTATATTATTATATTATTATATTATTATATTATTATATTATTATATTATTATATTATTATATTATTATATTATTATATTATTATATTATTATATTATTATATTATTATATTATTATATTATTATATTATTATATTATTATATTATTATATTATTATATTATTATATTATTATATTATTATATTATTATATTATTATATTATTATATTATTATATTATTATATTATTATATTATTATATTATTATATTATTATATTATTATATTATTATATTATTATATTATTATATTATTATATTATTATATTATTATATTATTATATTATTATATTATTATATTATTATATTATTATATTATTATATTATTATATTATTATATTATTATATTATTATATTATTATATTATTATATTATTATATTATTATATTATTATATTATTATATTATTATATTATTATATTATTATATTATTATATTATTATATTATTATATTATTATATTATTATATTATTATATTATTATATTATTATATTATTATATTATTATATTATTATATTATTATATTATTATATTATTATATTATTATATTATTATATTATTATATTATTATATTATTATATTATTATATTATTATATTATTATATTATTATATTATTATATTATTATATTATTATATTATTATATTATTATATTATTATATTATTATATTATTATATTATTATATTATTATATTATTATATTATTATATTATTATATTATTATATTATTATATTATTATATTATTATATTATTATATTATTATATTATTATATTATTATATTATTATATTATTATATTATTATATTATTATATTATTATATTATTATATTATTATATTATTATATTATTATATTATTATATTATTATATTATTATATTATTATATTATTATATTATTATATTATTATATTATTATATTATTATATTATTATATTATTATATTATTATATTATTATATTATTATATTATTATATTATTATATTATTATATTATTATATTATTATATTATTATATTATTATATTATTATATTATTATATTATTATATTATTATATTATTATATTATTATATTATTATATTATTATATTATTATATTATTATATTATTATATTATTATATTATTATATTATTATATTATTATATTATTATATTATTATATTATTATATTATTATATTATTATATTATTATATTATTATATTATTATATTATTATATTATTATATTATTATATTATTATATTATTATATTATTATATTATTATATTATTATATTATTATATTATTATATTATTATATTATTATATTATTATATTATTATATTATTATATTATTATATTATTATATTATTATATTATTATATTATTATATTATTATATTATTATATTATTATATTATTATATTATTATATTATTATATTATTATATTATTATATTATTATATTATTATATTATTATATTATTATATTATTATATTATTATATTATTATATTATTATATTATTATATTATTATATTATTATATTATTATATTATTATATTATTATATTATTATATTATTATATTATTATATTATTATATTATTATATTATTATATTATTATATTATTATATTATTATATTATTATATTATTATATTATTATATTATTATATTATTATATTATTATATTATTATATTATTATATTATTATATTATTATATTATTATATTATTATATTATTATATTATTATATTATTATATTATTATATTATTATATTATTATATTATTATATTATTATATTATTATATTATTATATTATTATATTATTATATTATTATATTATTATATTATTATATTATTATATTATTATATTATTATATTATTATATTATTATATTATTATATTATTATATTATTATATTATTATATTATTATATTATTATATTATTATATTATTATATTATTATATTATTATATTATTATATTATTATATTATTATATTATTATATTATTATATTATTATATTATTATATTATTATATTATTATATTATTATATTATTATATTATTATATTATTATATTATTATATTATTATATTACCCTTCCTTACCAATTGTTTCACCAGAACAAGAACACGAAGAATATAAACTGGCCAGAATAGAGCTAAAGGTGGAGATTAATAGAAGTAAACGTCTTAAATGGGAGAATTTTAAAAGGGATGTAGACACGGAAACGATTCCATCTCCAAGTACTGCTAAATATGTAGAACCCTGTGCATGCTGGATACAGCAGGAAAGTTACTGGAGCGCCTAATCAAGCCGCGGCTCTTAGCTGCCATTCAAGCTGCAGGAGATCTATCGGATCAACAGCATGGCTTCAGAAGGGGTCGATCTACTATCGGAGCTGTAGGAGAAGTGGTGAGAACCTTCTATAAGGCGCAACAAGGAAATCACTATTCAAAAAAATAGTTTTACTTGTTACTCTAGATGTGAAGAACGCATTTAATTCTGCGAGGTGGACCAATATGTTAACAGCATTAACAAACACTTTCCATGTACCAGATTATCTTCTGCATATAATGCACAGCTACCTCCAAGATAGGCAGCTATTGTTCGAAACCATGGAGGGACAATGCAAAAAGAAGGTCATGGGTGGTGCCGCCCAAGGGTCTATTTTGGGTCCGGATTTGTGGAACGTTGCATACGACGGCATATTGCGAATGGAGATGCCTGATGACACTTTCATGGTAGGGTACGCGGATGATATAGCGGCGCTGATAATCGCCCGAAATATAGATGAAGTGCAACGTAAGCTTAATCAAGTTATGAGGAGAACTAGCTCTTGGCTGAGTAGCCACGGGTTGACCTTAGCAACAGAGAAAACAGAATTAGTACTCCTCACGAGCCGACATATGGCGACTGATGTCCGCACCCAAATATCTAGGGTTGCATTTAGACACAAAATTAAATTTTGGAGAGCAGATATGGCGTTCTTCTGAGAAGGCTACCAAAGTATCATTTGCCCTGAGTAGACTTATGACAAACATCGGTGGCCCCAAGGCCAAGAAGCGGAGGTACTGATGTCGGTCACAAACTCCATCCTTCTTTACGGGAGTGAGATATGGGCAGATATACTCAAGATATACTCAAGAAATGGCAACGGTGCAATGTCGTGGTGCACTCAGAATATCTAGTGCCTACAGAACGGTTTCAGTACCTGCTGTCTTAGTTATTGCCGGTGTAATGCCCATTGACTTAATGGCAGAGGAAAGGAAAAAAATATACGATACCAAGAATGAGTGGACTGAGTGGATAGATAGGAAACATGGGGAACTAAATTATTTCCTTACCCAATTTCTTTCGGGTCTATTTTCGCAAGTACTTATTTACAATGGGGAAGGTGGATAACTCATCGTGCAATTATTGTGATGCTGCCGTAGATGATGTGTAACACACTTTTTTCGCTTGTGACAAGTGAAGACCAGAAAAGCAAGAACTAGAAAGAAAGATAGACAAAGTTACACCCGAGAACATTGTCGATACTATGCTTGCCACAAACTCGAACTGGAATGTAGTGGCACAGTATGTTAAAGTAATCCTTTGGGCAAAAAACCAGATATGGATAACTACAGCCAAATTTAAAAAAAGGGAAACCATAAGAAGGTAATACACGAGACACCATCTTGAAGAAATTCAAAAATTAGGCCAAGATGGATTATTTTCTGGAAAAGAGGAGGTTTTTAGTGGGTGCGAATCCCACACATAGTGCATAATGCATTTTCCCTCTACAAAAAAAAAACAATTGTTTCATGTAAAACTGTTGTAGCTGCTGCATAAATAGACCTGTGTTGTTCGGGGGATGCGACTAGAGCTTGGTCATATAGTCCAATCAATTAATTTGTATAGACATACCAAAAATTGGCAACTAAAAGTTAAAGCAACCTCACGAGTAGGCTAAATGAAATTATATTGGTTAATAGATTAGCTAATGATCAACTGAGAAAATTGTTAGTATGAGGCAAACAGCATTAAAATTCAAAAAAATTAAGAAAACAAGAAGCTCGTCGTTTATTGTTTGATAAACTGATAATATTATCCTATTTTTATAAATTATAATAATAAAATATTGAAAATTTCACGGTCCATCTTTTTTTTCCGCCATAGACATATAACAATGGTTCAATATTACTTTAAAGTTACTGCTTTTGTATATCGTTCAAACTTATGCTAGTCGTGTCATAAACAATTATGAAAACTTTGAAAAATTGTTGGTTATGTATCTAAATATTTTAAAATGTAGACTATCTTGTTATTATTCAAAAGTACTTTGAAATGACACTTTGTTAGTAGAAAATGATACTCGTTTGTATATTTTTAAGAAGATTACTGTTTAATGCTCTTTAAGGCTTACTGCTTCAACCATAAAGAAAATAAGAAAATTTTGTAGATTTAATTTGAAGTAATTTTTTGTTCATTTTATATCTTGGTTCATAATGTATTGAAATCAATTTGTATACGTACCATAGATAGATAGCCTTTAGGGAATTTTCAAAACATCTTTTTCAGTTTTTGTTTATTGTATACATTGACTTATTTGGTCAATAGAATTGGATGCTAGCCTTTTTCAGATATATAGTCATATTTTTTTTTTTTGGGTTATAATATACATAAATAGAATTGAATATATTTCCGGTCGATCGTAGGTTTTAGAGTAATTGATACTAAGAATTCAAAAGCATAAGATGTATACATTTTTTGGCTAACCGCCTAATTGGTCTCTTTACTTGGCACATTTCTTTTGTAAATAGGTAAAATATTTTGAATAACTTCAAAATATTGGTCGTTTGGATTGTTTGCCAGATTGCCATTCTGGGTTGTACCTTTTGTTTTATGATAATCCAGTTTCATATTTGGTTTCCTGTCAGCTTTTTGTTAATCCAGCCATCAGATCCTGTACTACTCTCGATCCTTGTTTTTTTTTCTAGTGCTGCATTCAACACTTTCTCTGTTAAAATTTGCATCTTTAGTATTTAGATGGTTTGCTGGGAATGTTCTGATGAAAAGGACATCGTCCTCAAAAAGGAACCAACTACTTATCTACTGTAAAATGTTCAGTAGCATTGGATACAATGACATGAATATATGGTAAAAATCCTTCTTCTGTTATTACTTTCCATTTTTTATACACCGCCTTATTTAAGAAGATCGTAAAACTAGATTATTAATATATCCTTTACCATTAGAAATGCATACCCTTTTGGTCTCGACATTACTTTAGTTATATTTATAGTCAAAAATCGTTCTTGTTGGCTTGGAGTATATAAGATAGAAAAGATAGAACATTATATGTCATTTTGCTATTCGAAATCTGTCGTTGAAAAATTGTTTGTCTAAATCAACCATTAGTGCAAATCACAGGAGTTAAATTTTTTCATTCCAACCGCAGTATTATTATAGATTATATAATAATCTGTAAATTTATTACACCAGTTGACAATGTCGGCTAAATTATAAAAGGTAGTGTATTTCCACCACTCCAGTTTTTTGTTAAAAAAAAATTAATAACATGTGATAAGCTTGTTATTTTGGTTAAGAAATTGTCGCTTTGTTGCTGAAATACAAAAAGTCTTTACAATTTATATCTTATGAAATTCTCTAAAAAAAGTTTAGATTTAAAAATTCTAGTAAGATTTTATTTTGTATAGTATACGTTTCAAATATAAAAATTCCTCATCTCAAAGCTAAATTCCTTCGCAAATTGCTTGTATTGTTAATATTAAACCATCAATATGTTCGCTTTGTATTTTGAGAATCAAAGAGTTTTTTTAACGATATATAAGAACACACATATTGTGGATTTTTATTACCTTAAAATCAGATGTTGGATATTGAATTCAAGCTTTTCATTTTTTAATTAAATTTAAAATCGAAGATACTCGTATATTAAATTTCTAAATTACTTAGTAACGTAAATAAAATTAAATTGAAAAATTATTTGTTATTTACAAATGTACAGTGAAAAGAGAAATACCGCGAATAGCAAATAATATAATCTTTGAAATTGAAATACCATAAAATAAATTTTTCACAACGCCCACAATATCGCTTCGAAAACAATAATATGTACATACATAATATTTTGTTTTTCTTTTGACAAACTAAGTATACATTGAAATTGAGTTATTTAATTGTTATTGATGAAATATAAATAGACTGCCTTAAACGTGCTTAAATACTTATCATAATCCTTTAAACAAAATAATAAGGGTTATGTGCGAAATTGTAAATTAAAACTTTATTTTCGTATAAAAATATTTTCGGTAGGGTATATGATTTACTTATCGCAACACGCTCCAAAGACTGTCTTAGGAATTGTAAGTGAGCAGAACTCAGTTGAGTTTTTAGTGGCGGTCAAGAATGCACGGAGGACTATATCTACTCAGACAATGGAACAAACTTCTAAAAGTCCGATCCATACTAGAAAAAGAAAAATATGAAGCCGGTAAACCAGCTATTTAACATCTTCAAAGCTATAGCTGCATGCGGAATAAGATGGTATATGCAGATCTACAGGAGAGGCAGAATCAATCATATTGAAAGAAAACATATCTCCTGTTCAGCACTGGAAGTTAGTATAAAAATCTTTTTGAAACGATGGTCAACCGACTACTTAAATACCTTCAAAACATCTAATGAGAAAATAGAATTTCCAACCACTAGAGGTGAACATAAATGATGTCATCCTGATCAAAGAAGATAATATTTCACCCACAAGGTCTTAAATCTTGGACGAATTGTAGTGTCCCAACCTGGTAACGATAATTTAACGAGAGTAGTAACAGTTAAACACAGCAGTGGCGGCAAATTTAAGCATGCTATTACTAAAGGTTGCCCTCTTTCTATGAAATACATAGGAACTGCCAAAGATAAGCCACAAAATAAAACTGGAAGAACTTGTACGCGCACAACTCATAGTAGCAAACTGCTAAAATTGTTTTTGCTATGCCTTATACTAATGGAAAATCTCATCGAAGGAACAGTAACAAATGACGTTCTGTACAATTTAACTACCATCGCATATTTTAATCTGACAATGAATTTAATCGGATCGAGTGACGATATCGAACCATCTCTGTAAAAATAACACTAGTCAGAATGTGTATCTCGTCCATTACTGCATTTTTATATACTTTTTTTTTTTTTTTTTTTTATTAAAACAAAAAATTAAAATATGATTGGATTTATTTTTTATTTATTTGTTTTTTATTTTTATTTATTGTGTGTGTCTTCCCGTGTTATCCACAACGTACAGCCAAAGAAAAGAGAAAACCCGATCCCTTTTTTTCCCCTATTTATTCTTAAAATATAACAGGATTTTATTTATTTGTTTTTCAATACTATTTTGTATATTTATTTTTTTATTCTGTTGGCAACCTTTTTTCGTTTTATATGTGCCCAACAAGCAAAATTCATGACATTAATTTAAAAAAAATACTTTATTTTTTATTTTTTAACATATTGTCTCCCAAGGAGGCCTTACAGCACGTAGAGGCTTTTTCACGCATCAAGTTGCATTGGGTGTGCGCTATATGTTCTTTACACCGTGTGTGTATATCTCTTCTTGTATGACCTAAATACACTTTACTACAATCACCACAACTAACTTGATAAATACCTGATTTTTTGTTTGTAGGTATCTTATCTTTTATGTTGCATATTAGGTTCTGTAGTTTGTTTTGATTACAGAAAACTAGCTGCATGTCGAGTTTTTTAAAAATTGTTTTTAGTCGGTTCGATGAGAGGCTCGAATTAACATTTAATCCGTTAAACCTGTTCCAAGTCCCTTTCTAAGGTGGTTAGATTCTGCTTCCTTATTGTATTTGAATGTTTCCGAACTATCTATATATATATTTTATGTTCGACAATTCTTTCATAAAGATTTCAATTGATGATGCTAGATGACACATTCTATAGACCATGCTATTGAAGGCTGCGTGTTTTATGTTGGACGATGTGTGTGAGTCTGACGTTATGTACCTTGTTGTATTAGTTGGTTTTCTGAAGATATCTGCATTAATTCCATCATTGTCACGTGGCAACAATAAGTCTAGAAACGGGAGCTTTTGATTACTTTCTACTTCTATCGTGAATTTGATGGTTTCGTATTGATTGTTTAAACATTCCAAAACAGTATCGACTTCCGAGCTTTTCATGATTGCAAATACATCAACTACGTACCTGAACCATACTACAGAACTTGTTGTTGTATTGAAGTTCGTTTTGGTTCATACACATTTCAGCTAGTTCTAAATAGAGGTCCTGCTTATTTTCTGGAGTCGCAATTTGTGGTATCCAGTTTTTGACTGCCGCTAATGCTTCCGGAATTGGTACGTTTGGGTATAATCAAACGATGTCGAATGAGACTAATATTTTGACATCTTTGGGTTTGATATGTTTTATTTTTTCCACGAATTCGACTATCCATTTTGCGATGCTTTAGGATGGTGAATTAATATTTCCAACATTCTTGGTTTCGGATAGATTTTTTCTTTTTTACAGTGTTTTAAAAAGTATAAATCTGCTTTTAAACTATGTTAAATACATAATTCTTCCCACTAAACAGTTATTTACATATCAACATTTTAGACACAACGCAGCTGAAGATGATGTATCGATACATCGAAATGTATCGATACATCCTGCATAAAGTTTAAAGAAAAATAAAATAAATAAATCTCGTTAAGTGTTTTTTTGATTTGTTTTGCTTTAAAAATTTTTGTGAAACTTTTGGGTGGTTAAAAGTTTGAAGTCTGTTTATTTAAAAGGTCTCTCCATATCCATTTGGCTAATTTACTAAAGAAGCCTAAAACACCGAAAAACTTTTTCTGGTCAGATGATTTCTGCTCAGTGACCAGAAAAAACTTTTTCTGGTCACTGAGATTCAAGATCTTAAAACCACTATACCACTAGCACACATTACGCTTTTGGCACATCCAATTATAATAATAATAAATCGTATTATTCTAGACAATCTGGAAGAGCCATCGTGCTGATAGCGACCTCTGCGTTCTCTCTGAGATTGCTGCACCATCCGTTTAGGATTGGCTCTCATAATGCGACTAAAACAGCGTATTCGATGTCTTTTGATTTCATGAAAGAGTTCTGGGATTTAATAAAAATTTCATTAAATTCCTGAACTTGTGGTTGAATAGAACTCGGTAAGTGTCGTTATCATCGCGTTTGGAGCCATATATTATGCGCATGATTCTTCTTTCGAATGTCATTAGCCATCTTTCATACTCATCTGTTAGGTCTCACACCCATAAATAACAACGGGTCTGCTTAACACTTTGTACAACTTCAACTTGACGACATTTACAAAGTATTTGGACTATAGTAGTGACCTAATTCATACAAAGTACGGTTACCAGTAACAAGATACGCTTTAATGTCCCCTCCCACATAGTTATAATGAGTAACAAGGGATCTGAGGTATCAAAAACTTTCACCCCTTCCATTATGTGGTCACCACTACTAAAATTAATTGCGTCTTATGGTAACAAAAACCAGTGATTATATAATTTGTTATGGAGTCATTGATTTTTAGACCACTGCAAGCTGAGAAACGTACAAATGTATCCAGAAGTTCTCTGACCCCGTTGATATTCAATCCGATTAAACAGATAGGGGACGTAGTATCGGGGACAGACCATCTCCTTGCCGTACTCCAGAGCTAATTGCAAGTTTTTTTTCGATAAAACCATATTGAATTTGTCTGAATATTCGATTATGTAGTTATATACTTTTTTGCACGTACAACCACGATAATGTCGGCAGCATACTTTTTATATCAATATTAACACAATCGGAATTAATAAATAATTTTAATTTTATATTTGAGTTGTATATTGTAACGACGTTGGAAAAACGAAATTTATTAAAATATATAAAATATTGGCGAAGTTTTCGCAATTATAAACTTGTTGTAAGTGTTTTTCTACCATTTTATGCATTTAAGCATTCCTAACACAAAACTAAAAAAATTTGTACAAAAACTGAACAAATTTTGCTTTTAAAATAAAGAAAACATTGGTATACAGAAAAGTGCATACAAAAAATAAAATTATTTTCTCAAATTGGGAATGGAACAAATATTTACTATAAAATATAAAACTCGATAAAAATTATTATGCAACATCCATGATATTCAACATAAATTTACCTTCAAATTATTAGCAATGTGCATATGCCATTGATTTGGGTAGAAATTTGGCGAGAACAAAGAACGACATAATTTTTCATAGTAAATGAGACATTTCCTTTGATAAAAATTTGGATTTTATCACTATGTAGATATAGTTTTACTACTATTACTAGTAAATTAAGCAAAAAACATTTGGTTCTATTATATTTTTCTCGTATCATATAAATAATTAACATACATTTAGAAAAAAAATTTTAATTATAATAAATTTTTCATAACTAGTTTTCAATTTCCATTCATTCTATGATTCATAATATACATATTTACATTGTAAACATTGTAAAGAGAATTATATGATAAATTGAATGCTTCTTTCTAAAAGTATTATTGATTATTGATATTGATATGAAAACATACTAATAAATAATTTACTAATTTACTTTATATTCGTATACTAAATGTCGTAGCTCAACCCAATTTTGTAATTTTGTAATGTAACGGAAATGATGAAACATACGAAAATTACAAAAAGCATATTGGAACAAACCGATCACAAATTGTTTGAAGTGCACACAAAATGATCGATTTTTTAAGTTTAGATGTCTTTTAACCATTTTGGGATAAAATATTTTACACTGATTTAGACTAGTTTTAAACATTTCTAGATTAAAGAGTTAATCATTTCTATATATTTTGATAACTGACTTTTCGATACAATTATTTACCCCAGATAAAACAAATTTTAAATATTTCAATGGTAAACTCATAACACCTTTTTTATATTTTGAAAAAAATAGTTTTGGAAAAATAACTTTCCAGAGTAAACTCATCAACACCGTTTTGATATAAAATAAAAAAAAAAAAATTGGATAAAATAATTTACCTGAATCAGATAAACTTTAGATAATTTTCTGGTGTAGATTTATAACTTCCCATGTTTTTAAAATTCCTAATTAATAATTTTAAATACTGTAACAATTGCATTACTGAAACCTACAGCATAAAATAAGAACTAAGCAGAAGTGTCATACAAAAGAAATAAAAACGATACTAGCTTTACTTGAATTTGGTGTTAATCGTTTTAAGTAACTCTAACCTGACTACCACTATTAACTTATTATTAGTTAGTTTATTAGTTTGTGTCTAAAGTCTGCAATCTGTTCTGGGGCCGAACTTTTCCCAACTCTTTCGCGGTTAATTTTCATTGTCCTACCTTACGCCGTTACCAGCCAAATCGAGGATGCATGAATACAGGTTCGATTTTAAATCCATCTACACATTGCATTGCTCCAGCCAGCCTGTACTGACATGGACGATGGTTTGGTCCATGGATACTGCACTCTAACAGGGGGTCATAGTTGTGTTCATCGTCATCACCGATCGTAATCAGGTGATGAAAAATCCCTTTTGCAGCCCTCCCCCGTTAGGATTTGAACCCGGTATCTCCCGTCCCAAACACCGCAGCTTTAACCACTGCGCCAATTGGTCGGTCTGTGGAAAGTTATCAAGATTGTTATTAATTTGAGAATTTATTGGCGCGGTTTGGGTGAATGTAGATGTTGTTAGAGTTTCTTGAATTGAACCAACTGATAATCGGGACATTGTTCCATGATTTTCCCAGGTGGTTTGCCCATGATTTTCCCAGGTGTTTTGCCTCTGCTAGCATCGTTCTCTTCCATGTCATTGCTGGCCTACCAAACTTTCTTTTTCCTTGTGGATTCCAGTCTAATGACATCCTCGTTATATCACTTGATGCCTTCCTCAGTGTGTGGCCAATCCATCTCCATTTGTGTCGCTTTATTTCGGTCTCAATGTCTGACTGACATGTTGTTATATACAGATTGATGTTACTAATCATGTTAGGCCAGAAGCACTTAAGTATTCGTCGAAGGCATTTGTTTACGAATACCTGTAGCTTCTGTATGATTTTTCCTGTATGCTTCCATGTCTCACACCCATACAGTAGTACCGATTTCACACATGAGTTGAACATTCGTATCTTGGTCTTGCGCGACAGGACAGAAGTATTCCAGACTTTGTGTAACATGTTGAATGTATATCTGGCTTTATTTATACGTATGTGTATGTCTTCTTCTGTTCCACCTGTTTTCGTTATTGTGCAACCAAGGTATACGAATTCATTTACATCTTCAATTTGTATATGTCATGATGTATATCTGTGCGGTTATATTTGTGTTTAGTCTCATCGTTTTGGTTTTATTGATACTAATCTTGAGACCAACTTCATTATCTAGATCTGATAGCTGTTGCACTTTCTGCTGCATGTCGGAGTGTTTGTGTGTGAGCAAGCATATGTCGTCTGCATAGTCCTAATCATTGTGTTTACCAGTTAACCCCCATTGAATGCCATTAGGGGACTTGTTATATAGTTTCCGCATAACACTGTATAATACGATTAGAAACAGCATTGGTAAAAGTACGCAACCTTGCCTTACTCTTCGAGTGTTGTAGTATGTTTCACTTTGTTTGCCTTTGTATTGGATTCGGTTTCCAGCATCCCGATACATTTCTTGTATGAGTTCTATTAATTTCTTTGGGGTGCCCATTTCACAAAGTGTCTGCCATATTGCGTTCCTGTTTATCGTATCGAATGCGCGTTCGAAATCGACGAAGAGCATATACAATGGTGAATTCCATTCATTGGATTGCTCAGTGATGATACGGATTGTGTTGATGTGACCAGTGCAACTTCTTCCTGGTCTAAATCCAGCTTGTTCGTTTCTTAATTTTGCATTGATCGTAGGTGAGATTCTGTCAAGGATGATCATTGCGAGTACCTTTATTGTTGTGTTGAGGAGGGAGATACCTCGCCAGTCCCTACATTCTCTTAGGTCACCTTTCTTGGGTATCGTAATTACTAAGCCTTCTTTCCATTTCAGTGGAATCCTCCCAGAATTCCAGATTTCTTGGATTATTGGTGTTAATATACTTGCAGTTGTAGATGAATCTCCATTGAATATTTCGGCGGTTATATTGTCTGTTCCAGCGGCTTTATTGTTCTTCAGTCTATATTAATGACATCTTTAACTTCCCGTTCCGTTGGTGGATGGGTGTTGCTAGTTTCGTTATTGATGTCAATTAATGACTGGAGATTTTCGGGGTCGGCGACGACGTCTTCTTCGAAATATTCCTTCCATCTCTTTAACTGTGCTTCATCTGTTGTTAGTACTTGACCATTAGCGTCCCTTATAGGTGGTATATTTGTAATTTTACCAGTGACCTTTCTTACACACTGGTGTAGTGCTCGCATATTTTGGATTGCTGCTGCCTCTTCAGCAGCTTTGAGAATGCTTTCTGTATATTTTCTTCGATCATTTCTGGCCATCTTCTTTACTTGACGCGCTGTTTCTTCGTATCTACGTTTCACCTCTTCCGTGTTATGTTGCACATTTGGAACTTAAATTGACGGCGTTCCTCAACTTTCTGTTATGTATCATCACTGATCAAAGGTTTCAGATTGTATTCTCTGTAGCCGAGTACGTCAGTGGCAGTCTTGATGTAGGCTTCTTATGCTTGGTTCCATCTTTCTTCTATACGGGTGGCTTCAAACTGGAGATTGAGTTGGAGCGTTTCATTGAAAGTGTTTCTTGTTTCAATGTCTCTCAATCTATTTGTGTTAAATTTCCTCCTATTTGTCTTCGAATGTTTTACAGCTGCTGGCTTGATCTTGAATTACCAGTTGATGATCGCTGTGTACATTTGCGCCCCTCATTGTTCTTACATCTTGTAGTGATGTGAGGAATTTCTTATTGATCATTACGTGATCTATCTGATTTTTAGTTCTGCCATCCGGTGATGTCCATGTGTTTATTTTCCATGTATATTTCTGTGTGGAAACCTATACTGCCGCCTATGAACGCCTATGATTTATGCTACAGAACTCGACAAGTCCTTCTCCATTGTTATTTCGCACAGAGTCCAATGCATTTCTTCCCATGATAGTGGTTAGGTTGATGTTGTCTGTACCAATTTTTGCATTGAAATCTCCTTGTAAGATGTTGACGTCATTTCTGTGCGTTCTTGCTATTGTGGCTTGTAACTAGGCTTGCCACCTGTCCTCCTTTGTGGAGGACAGTCCTCCTTTCATAAGAAATTGCCTCCATCCTCCACAAACAAAAAAATGTCCTCCACCGGAAAAATAAATATCATATTTTGTAGAGTTCGACCCTGGAATGTAAATAACAAAGAGAAAGACTGGGAAAGAACGACAGTACGAAGGTGAATGTGGACGAGTAACGATAATCGAATGGTTATGTTAAAAGGAAATTAATAATAATAAAAATAAGCAGAGAAACCCGTATGAGTAGATTATCGACAAGTAAACGCTATAATGGTGAAAGACCGCTCTCCTTTAGCGATTATGGAAGATCTACTTCAACCTTTATTCGGAGCTCATTAATTCGCCGTTTAGGATTTATCATCAGGATATTACCAGGTAGCGATGAGTCTAGAATACTCCAAGATTCAATACCCATAACAGCTTTTGTTACTGCTGATAGACATTATAAGTTTATAAGGATGTCATTTGGGTAGGCCAATTCCCAGCTATTTTCCAGAAAATTAAGAATTAAGTAGCTGACGAGACTAATGGGGAAATAGTGGTGTATCTAGATGATATGGGGAAATTAGAGCGGTTGTTAGATGTAATAAAGTGCCATAGTCTGTTTCTTAACCTGGAAAACTGCCATTTCTTCAACCGCAAGGTGGGATATTTAGAACATGAAGTGTCAGGATCACAATTACACCCAGAAAATCAAACACAGATACCGATGTAAGTTTTCTACGGCTGGAGAACAGAACACAGATACGACTACAGTTTATGGGATTGGCGGAATTCTTTCTAAAGTTCATGAAAAACTTTTCTATTGTTTCAAAACTTTGGAAGCGGTATCGCGTTTTTATTCTAAATTAGGGGATCACAAAACGTTAGCAATATAAGACCTTAATTCATCTATGGTTCCACCTTTCGCTTTCGCCGCGATGATAACCGATTGTTCGTCATTACAAACTTGTTCAACAAAATAAATGTAATACCAAGAATTAAAATATGATGGCGAAAATTAGCCGATTACAATTTTGTCATAAATATCGACCAGGAGTTCAAATGAAGTTTGTGGTGGTGCTGAGTCGGAATACCAGTTTGAGTCGGAATGACCAGTTCGTCCGCACCAGTTCGGTGCGGAAGAACTGGTGCATCCGGGCCGTTCACTTGTTCAAAATACTGACGCAGAACGCATAAATTAGTCGTTCCTAGAATGATCAAGTGGATATTCACCTTACTAAATCACGACTATGTGAGATATGTGGAGCTTGAAGGCATTAAAGAAGCTCCAGAGAAATTTTTTGTTTCCAAGAATGAAAATGTATCGCCGCAGCTTGCGAGTGGGGATATACAAAAGCACTATCTGGACAAAAGGAAGGGGAATTACATCCGATTGATAAGATACCAATATCATTCAATACCATGCATATCGACCTGCTTGAGAATTTCCTAATACGCTTATATACGTGTAAGTTGTTCCAAAGCTATTGTGAAGCAAACACAACAAAAGAAATGGATGTTAAGGAAATTAATCGAGCTGCGGTTAACAATAAAGAGACATTCGATAGTAAACACCGGAAACCAAGGAACTTTCACGAGGGGCCGAAGGTAGATTTTTAATCAACCGTTTTTAACTCGGCTATGACGCTTTTAACACCGCTACGACGTTTTTAACGTCGACCAAAATAAATTGAACTTTGTAACTACTCGAAAATTGAATTTAAAGAAATTTTTTGGCATATATCGACGAAATAGTTGTCTTTATTGCCTGCTATAGATTGAACTATATTTATTTGGCCAGCTTTATCAAGATATTTCATTAGTGAAGATTTGCAAAAATGGATATTTTGGACTTACAAAATGGTAAAATGTTTTTGTCGCTAGCAGTGCTTAAAACAAAAGTTTAACTGTCCTCCTCTGGCATTTTCCAAAAGTGGCAAGCCTACTTGTAACTGCTCGTAGAACTCATCTTTTTTGTATCTTCTCCATCTTCTGTTGGGGCATGCACTGATTGTGCACTGGTTGTGTTTTTCTTATTTTTGAATGGAACCTTGCCACTATAATTCTGCTGTTAACTGGTTGCCATTCATCAATGCTTTCTTTGCTTTATTTGTTGTTAATATGCCCACGCCTTGTTCATGTGTGTCGTCTCTACCAGAAACATATAATTTCCATTGCTCGTGTTTAATTTCTTCACTGCTTTTCCATCTGACTTCACTGAGGCCGAGAATCTCGATGCTATATAACGTTTCATTTCCTTCTCTACTTGTCTAAGCCTTGATGTTTCTGTAAGAGTTCTGATGTTCCAGTTTCCGATTCGTGTCCGTGTATATGATAGCCAAGGGTCGATATTTGTGTTGGTGTCCGGTTTGTGTTATTATTTGTAAATAGTGTCGTTTCTGTAATCATTTTTAGTTTCAGATTAATGAATGATTGGTCCATTGAATCCTAGCCAGTTTCCAGGGCTGCTGGATAAGGTATACTGGCATACCGGGGGGAGGTTCTCATTCTTCTTCATGTTTTTTGTACTTTTCTTCTTAGTTGTTCTTAAGCGGTCAACCAAATATGTTCTAACTTCGCATATGGTTGCTTGACGTTGTTCATGAATAGTGTGACGTCTCTTCTGTCTCCTCTACTTTTTTTTGATCATGTCGAATACTTGTGTTAAATGTTCAGGTAAAATTACGGCAACCAGATTCCCTGGAATTCATTGTATAGGCGCCTGTAAAAAATATTTCCATGTAAAGTGCATTAATGTTACTGGAAATCTTAATGAGTCGCTTGAAAATGGTTTAATTATATGGTCTTGCCCCATATGCAAAACTAATAACCAAACTCCATTTAACATCGGTAGTGATTGCGCTACAAGATCACCCAATATTCAAAATGTAAATGCTGGAGCTAACTATGATGATATCCTACGCAGCATCAGTGAACTGTCTAAAAGATTCGGAGGTTTGAAAAATTCACAGCAGTTTGTTTCTGATTCCATGGATTTATTACGTACTGATCTAAAAACAGCGTTAAGTGAAATCAAACATTTAAAAAACCACATCACTAAAGTCGAATCTGAATGTATATCTCTACGTCATAAAGTAAACATTCTAGAAGCCCTAAATGATACATCAGTTCAACTCAAACTAGTGAACAACATTGTTATTACTGGTATTCCAATGAATAACTATGACAACGAAGAACTAATTATGAATGTTCTGTCAAAAGTTCATTCTTCCATTAACAATGCCGATATCGTTGATATTAATAAAGTTACCACTAATACAAGGATAACAAAAAAACCACACGCTATGTATATAGTAAAATTAGCATCGCTGGAAACTAAAAATACAATTATCATTAAAACTAGAAGCACCCAATATTTTTCTACGGACAATTTAGACTTTAAATTTACAAGTTTGCCGAGTAAGATTTTCATCATGCAATGTCACCACTGCAAGCCAAACTTTATAAAGAAGCTAAACTCATCAAGCAGGAATATAAATTTCGATTCCTCTGGATGAAAAATGGCACCATTATGTTGCGGCACGTTGCTTCGTCGCAAATATTTTACATACATAATTTCAATGTGCTGGATAACATCCGAGCTAAATTCCAAGTAGTAGATTTTTGCAGAAAGGTTTGCGCCTTTGCTGTGTAAATATTGATATAGTTATGCTTACTAAGCACATAATAATTATAATAGTTCATATTTTTATCAATAATTTTTTTAAAATATTTATTTTTTATCTAATTTTATTACAAATTTTTTTCATTTCTGTAATGTTATCAACAAACAGGTTTTTAGATTTATTTTATATTTTTTTAGTTTATTCGATGACAACTCATAATTTTTGTCAGTACAATTTTATTTTACAAAACATTCGGAGTATCCGTAGAAATTTCGATATTCTTTTAGCAAATATTAATTCATTAAATACGGATTTTGATATTATATTTTTAACGGAGACGTGGATTTCCAGCCTTGAAATCAATAATTATAATTTAGATGGCTATACCTTCTTTGCGAATTGTAATGATCGTTATAGGGCTGGAGGTGTTGTGGTTTTTGTTAAATCGTCCTTTAATTGTCAAGTAACATTATTTAAATTTTTATCAGCTGATATTATGAAATTAACAATGAATCTTGGAAGTGGTAGTTTTAAATGCTTGCGATTGGAGTGCAGTATTCTCTACGGATGATCCTAATTTGGCTTATTCAATTTTTATTAATAAATTGGTTTTTTATTTAAATAAAAGTAAGTCTACATCTCAAATTAAACGGCGAAATTTCAAAATTAAGCCTTGGATGACTGATTCATTATGTAATTTAATTAAATATAAAAATGATTTAGCTAAGAAAGTAGCAAAAAATAAAAACAATTTATCATTGAATAATAAATTTTCGAAAATTAATGCCAAACTAAAAAGATTGATTCCTAGGACCAAAGAACGATATTATAAAAAAAGGTTTATCGCAGCCGTGGACTTAAAATCTAAGTGGAAAGTGGTAAATTATATTCTAAGTAATTCATCTCACTCTAACAGTATTTACTCAATTGAAACTAGTGATGACAATATTGTGACAGATCCAACAGCAATTGCAAATATTTTTAATGATTATTTTATTAATCAAGAAAAAACCTTTATAGACGTTGATGTAAGATCTAAGATGATTTTATCCGACTATAACATTCAGAATTGTTTCTTTTTTCCTGTCAGTAATAACGAAATATTAACTGTCGTAAGTGAATTGAAAACTAGTAGTGCATACGGTAATGATGAAGTCTCACTGCTTATCGAAAGGTATTTTTCCAGATCAACTAAAATTGGGTGTTGTTAAGCCACTTTTTAAAAAAGGTTCTCGTCTAAATACAAATAACTATCGACCAATAACGTTGTTAAGCTCATTTTCTAAAATATTTGAAAAATTAATTAAAATCAGACTTTGTGGTTATCTAGATAAAATTAAATTTCTTGATGATCGACAGTATGGGTTTATAAAAAATTCATCAACGGAAAAAGCCCTTATCGCATTTTTAACTCCTGTACATCAATATTTAAATGACAATTTAAAAACTTCAGCCTTTTTCATTGATATCTCGAAAGCTTTCGATACTGTTAATCACAATATTCTAAACTATTTAATATTGGTGTTAGAGGCGTTGCTCTGAATTTGATTAAATCATATCTGTATAATAGAAAACAAAGCGTATGTATTAATAATTCTTTTAGCGATGTGAAAATGGTCAATGTTGGAGTTCCACAAGGATCAGTTTTGGGGCCTTTGCTTTTTAATATACTGCAATTCAATTTTTAGCCTTGAATTGCATGGCAATATTGTCGCGTTTGCCGATGATATGACACTATTATATTCAAGTTCTGATGTGTACTCTTTAAATACCGCCCTAGAACAGGATATGTTGTTATTGAAAAAATGGTTTTCCGTGCATGATATGATCTTAAGTGATAAATCGAAAATATTGAATTTTAATGTGAGCTCTGTGGTAAATGGTTCTTCGTATAGATTAATTTATCACTCATTATCCTGCAACAATAATAATTGTGATTCCCTCTGCGTCCCAATTGATAGAGTAGATTCTTTTAAATATCTTGGATTACACTTAAACTTTCAACTTAACTTTAAAGATCACATTAGTAATTTAAAGAAGAAACTACGACAAACTTTAAGAATTTTTTTCTATTTGAGAAATATATGCAGTCCGAAATTTTTGAAATGTCTGTATTATGCCTTAGTTGACTCGCACTTATAATACGGTATAACATGTTGGGGTGGCATTTACTTATCAAAATTAATCTCTCTACTCACTTCAAAAAGCAGTTTTAAAGATAATTTCTTGCCAAAAAGAACACTGTTATTCCCGCTTTTTGTCAACTTAAGCATACTACCACTTCGGTATTTGTATATTTTTAAAGTTCTCAAAACATTTTATATTATTAGCGGTAATCGTTTGATAAATAATTTAAATAATTTAAATAATTTAAATAATTTAAAAAGTGGGCCTTACTTGCTTCGAAAAACTCATAGTGTTAAAATTCCTTTTGCTAATAAGGAACATTTTAAAAAGTTTTTCTCGTTTACCGCTCCAAAGTTGTACAGGCAACTACCACCCAACATTATTATAACTAAAAATTTGATAAACGTTTGCAAATAATTAAAATAGTGGTTATTTACATTTTGCGATGTTGAAGTTTTGTTTAAAAATACTATTTAATATTATATTTAAATTTTATTTTGTTGCTTAAACATTGACAAAAAGCAAAAAGTATTGTTTGTTTATAAGGTATAGTTTTGTTAAATAATTTAATGGCTCATATTGTTTTGTAATTTGAAATTTATACGATTTTTTTATCACTTTAATATATAAATATATATGTCTGTTTGTTGAAATTGTTCAATATTTTTTATTAATTTATTGATATTTATAAAATTTTATTTATTTTTTAGTTAATTGTCTTATTATTTCATATGTATATACAATTTTGTATTTGAATCGTAGCTCCACTACATTTTTCATAAAAATGGAGTTTACTAACTAGTTTTTAAAATTATGTATTTATATTTGTAATTTTAATAATGTTAAATAAAATAAAACTAGGTAAAAAAAAAAAGAAAATATTCACTCAATTTGAAGCAAATAATGTTAAATAATTAAAAACATAAGAATAAACTGCTATAAAATTTTTAACGTAATACAACACAACTATATTTAACTTTACCTTGTTGTAAAATATCAACTTGTTAGTGGATTTAGCTCAAATATATTTTTTTGTTTGATTGTATATTATAATTATTCTTTTTTTCCTTCTATTTTAATTAATTTTTAAAGCACATACATATGTCCTTATGACTAACTTTACATAAAAGTGTTAAGGACTATAGTTAATATTATTTTATTTATTTATTTATTTAACTTATCACTTATCACTATATTAATGTACATTCATGACAAAGTAACTATAAATTATTAAATATTAAAGAATTCATATGCTTAAACAATCATGTTAAGCCGAAAGTACGTATGCGGATACAAAAAAAAAAATTACATCCTCAAGTTTGCCAATCAACACACCGGAAAGTTAATACGTAAACGCCCATTACAATTTTTTCCATGTAAAATTTTTGAAATATTTTTATCTTTTGAGCAAAATGCCCGCAAGAAGCCAACATAATAATAATAAAATAAAAAATTATGAGCAAGATTTTGCCCATTATTCATATTATAGTTGCTTAATTTATTCATAGTTGTTCAATTCTTTATGAGTACATATGTAATTTTTTTTTGCGTCCATCTTTAATATTTAAAAAGTGTTTTTTAGTGGTTAATATAAACGTTTTTTATAATATATGTTTTAACATATAAGTTTCCTTATAATATATATAATAAATAGTTTTTTTATAATAATATATATAAATTATATATAAATAATATAAGTGTTTTTTAGATGTTTAATAATATAAAAGTTTGTTTTAATATATGTTTTTTATAATATATAATACATATATAGTTTTTTATAATATATATAAATAATATAATAATAAGATTGTTGGTTTAATTTGCATTTCCAAAAAAGTAAGTAAATACCTGTATATTAGCAAGTGATGGAAAATATTCGGTTTATTATTCAAATTCATATCGCTCATATACGAAAAAATAAGACATCTCCTAATTTTGTTGTTATTTTGTTGTTATTTACCGTAATATTTTGATTCGTAAGTGTACACTAAATAAATATTCAATTTATCTAGTTATAAAGTAAAATGATATAACATCAAATAATGTAAATTTTAATACGGAATTTCAAGTTCTTATAAAAGTAGTTCTGTTCTGAAGAAAATAAAACGTGCGTTTCATATTAAATGTTGTATTAATTTTATTTCGAAATACCATTAAATGCTATTTAATTTTCTTCAGAACAGAACTACTTTTATACGTTTAAGAACTGGAGTTCTTATAATAGGAGAAGTGAAGAAACAAGGGAAGGAAATGTTATACGACAAGAAGCATTTTATTTATAAAAATAATCCTCTTAAAACTATTATATGGAGCGAAATTGCAGAAACAGTTGGATCGTCCCATAGACAATATATGGTGCGTTGGAATAGCATTAGAGCCAAGTTTAGCAAACTTAATAAACTAGGCCGAAGTGGTAGTGAGGGATGCTACAGTCAAAAAAATTCACGATTTTTACGGGAGATGGACTTTCTGAAACCATTCTTGAATGACGAGTAAGTAATTCAAATTTTTTTTTTATATAATTAATAAATATTTGTAAAATTACATATTTTTAAGCACTCAGTAATCTGTGACATTATATAGTTGGTTCTACAACAGACAAATCCTAAAATGATTGCAGGGGGATTCGTATTTAATGCACAGTTTTTAAAAATGCAATCATGCAATATTTCGCTAAGTAATTTTATCATTTGATTGAACGCAAGAGCGTATTAGATATCATAATCAATTGTTGTCATTATTATAGTTATAACTAGTAAAACATTTAAATTTTAGACATTTAAATTTGTTGAATCCTTTTACACCGAATTCAGCTGTGTTTCGGGATTTGTTTGATAGTATGGCCGATGAAATCAACAATAATGATGATTTCTTTGATTATTTAGGAGACGATTGTCCAATGGAACTACCACTGGCGCTATCAATAAACCAATCGCCGGAGCAACTAACAATTACCCAATCGGCGGGGCCACCAACAATCAACCAAATGCCGGGGCCATCAACAATAAATCAAACGCCTAGGCCATCAACAATAAATCGAACGACAGGGCCACCAATAGACCAAACACCAAGGTCATCAACAGTCCATACCCCGGAGCATCAACAGACCAAACAGTGGGGCCAAGTAAAAGAAAACTTGAACGAAAATGAAAAATGACCGACGCCGAAACAAATATGTTAGTGCAGGAAGCGCTGAAAGAAATGCGAATTAAAAATATAAGCCATCTCAACTCGAAGCGTTTACCGAGTCAATAAATGATGAATTTTTGACGTGGCCGATAACGGAGCAAATGAATTATATTCATCAGATGAACTTCCAATTCTCCGACCGAGCAGACAAATTAAAAAAAATAATTAATTTAATTTTAGAATATATTTATTTTAAAACTTTTGATAAAGCTTATTTTTAAACTTATTTTTAACATATAAAAAACTGAAAACATCTGTGAATTACTGAAACATATCTGTGAAGTTTAATATATATTTTATATAAATGTAATATATATTTAATATATTTAACTATCATATAATTTATATAATTTAATTAACATAAAAATTTTGAATTTATTTATAATAACAATAAATATTGATTATGCTTCAATGCATTGTTGTATGTTGCCAGGGCAGAACATCAACTTCATTTATATATGTGTTAAACTGGTCCCTGATTTCCACCGCATTTCTGCTCGGATTATTAGACCCTACTCTATGGATTCTTTGCATTCCTGATATACTTTGGGTTTCTGTACGCCATGTTCATCATGTTCATTGTAGCTTTTTTTCTCGTAGTCAATTATGTAGCACTACGGTTGCTTTATTATGCCCATGACAGTGACTTTCATAGCTATAATTGGTTTCCTATATATCCGCCATCTACTTGCCAATATTTCAAACGTATTCTCAACCACACGTCGGGCACGAGATAATCGGTAGTTAAATACGTTTTGGTCCACCGGTAATCTTGCAGTATTGCGGCCAGGATATGGCCTCATGAGGTTTGTAAGCAGAGGGAAAGCTTCATCTCCAACAAAAACTTATGGATATTGTTGTTGATCCCTAAAAAAATCTGGATCAGGTAGGTTTAAATCAGCAAAACCGCTTAAAACAGCTTTCCCGAAGCTGCTTTGCTTAAATATTTTACTGTCACCTACATGACCTGATGCTCCAATCTCTACCATTATAAATATGTAATTGTCGTCTGCTATGGCAAAAAGGATGGTACTTCCTTTTTGCCATAGCAGACGCCAATAACATTGGATTAAGCCAAACACAAATTAAAATGGTAAAAATATCAACAAAAAAAATTGACATATCAAATAGACTTATTTTTGAGCAAAAGTCAATAAATTACCAACTTCATTATGCGGGTGTTTTTTACCCGCGTAAAAAGCCGCATACGTACTTTCGGTTTTAAAGTATATGTATAAGTAATTTATTAATGTTGATGCAGAATTATCATTTTAGAAAAAAATAAAGTTAGTCCAATTATGGTCCCAGAGTAAATAAGTTCGGTATTAAAAAAACATATTATAGAGCTAGAAATAATAAAGTTAAAAATTCGTATTTGAATAAGTTTAGCAAAATAAACTATTTTGTTTGAGTTGAATGGATGTGATTATTATGCGTTGCGGAAACATACCACTAAAATAGCATATAACAAAATATAATGCAAATTTGATGCAATACGAACAAAATCCAGCAGACGACTAAAATTTTCTATTTTAAATCGTTAATCTCTTAGATTTTTTTACAAAAAATACCAAAAATATATTTAATTTTATCCAAAAGGAGTTTTTTAAATTTTTTGGGGGTTTCCCATTTAATATAAAACATCCCCATTCAATGCAAAAACGGTTAAATAACTTATAACACTAAACGAAGTAAATTAATTTTTTTTTCAAAATTTTCGTCCCATCGGATATACTCAAATATTTATCCGATGATGTGGTGTTAAGTTTTAAAACTATTATCCGATTCTTTGAATTTTGTTTTTTTATGTTATTTCTTTTTATTCGAACCGATATTCACACTAACATTCATATAACTTGTAATCGGTTTGTTCGAATATAATTTTCCTAATTTTCTATGTTTCATTATTTCCGTTACATTTGGTCGTCATTTCCATTACATTTTTCTTTATAATTTGTTTATTTACTCGCTAAAGATGTTCACACATAAAAAAAATAAAACTCCGTAGTGGCAAATTGGTCACATTTGCATTCTAGTAGCACAAGTCAATAAAAAATCAAAGTAGCCTATTACGCGTACGCCACTTGACTCCATATTAAGAATTTGGACCTTGTTAAAAAAAATGTGTAAGAAAATTGAAAAATACACCAAACAATTTTATTCCCTTCACACATATGCAACAGACTACAGTTAAGGTTATATCTGGTATGACAATCATGGGTACCGGTCGAAACTGGATATTTTACAACTGGATTTAACGAAACAGGATAATTCAAAACTGGATATTTTAAAACGAGATATTTCAACATGTGATTAAAAAAATGTGTGAAGTGATCCCAGGATTTCATCCCAGGAAAAATAAAAATGTTCATCAGGTAATACTATCCCAGGATTTTAAAAATCTATCCCAGAATTTCAAAAATCATCCCAAATTCTGATAAAAATATCCGTAACGTATACATACAGTTTCTGATTATTAAATCGACATGGCATGTTATATATTTGGCCAAGCCAGTTGTGATTGGTGTTTTTTATGTATATTTATATAGCCCATATTATAATGAGAATTTTATACGAATTTTAATTTATGGATCTCAAGAACCATGAGTGCCGGAAATAATTTTTTATGAATTCGATATAGTATAGATAGAATTAAGTCTGTCTCTAGACTTCGGAAAATTTTAATTTATTTATTGCGGACAGTTTGTGTAGGTGTTTCCAATTTATTATTCCTTTTTCTTGCAGTGAAACATTTAATCAGGCAACCTTTTTTGTCATTGGCATCTAGTTGCCTTATCCTATTGATCATGTTGAGATCAAAATTGCCACGTTTGGTTTTTGGTTGACCTCTCCAATTTTCATCTTCTTTTAAAATTCTAATTAAATTTTTTTCAGTACTATCTTTTGGTTTCCCAACTACACCATTTAACCGCTTCTTTCTTAAACTTTTTTGGTATGTTGTTTCAATACATATTCATTTTTTATATTCAATTATCTTAAAAACCTGAGAGTGTCATGCATTGCTTCATGCGTCTTTTTACTGTCGAAAAATAGTTTTCAACTGGACCATTACTTAAAGTACTCTCGTGAAAAATATTTGACCAGAATGGCAGAAAAGTTATATATTTTTTTTAAAAATAAATCAAGAAAATTAAAATTCGTATTAAATACTCATATTCATATGGGCCATATACATATAAGGCCCTCTAGCGCCAATCTCAACCTACGGATGGTCTCCAAAATTGTATCACAGCTAAAGGACATTATACTATATTGAATTCATAAAAAATTATTTCCGGCACTCATGGTTCTTGAGATCCATAAATTAAAATTACATAAAAAACACCAATCACAACTGGCTTGGCCAAATATATAACATGCCATGTCGATTTAATAATCAGAAACTGTTTGTATACTTTACGAATATTTTTATCAGAATTTGGGATGATTTTTGAAGTTCTGGGATAGATTTTTAAAATCCTGGGGTAGTATTACCTGATGAACATTTTTATTTTTCCTGGGATGAAATCCTGGGATAACTTCACACACTTGATTAAAACTTAAAATGTTTTTTAGGGAAGTTCTGGAATATGGCCAATTAGGAAGAAACTCGGTGAGTTCTTAACCGATTATGATGAAATTCGATATGTAGGATGAAAATATGAAAATTAATTAATTTTTCTCACATAGATTTTCTAAAGTGAAGAAAAGTTATATTAAGTAGAAGAATAAAAAATAGATGAAGATAAATTTTACTGACAGTAAACTCGATCAAGTCAATGATTATTTTTATAAGATGAGAAAAGCAGCAAGATAAAAAAAAATCATTAAGTGAAGGAAAATTCTATTTCTCTCCTTAGAAATATTCAAGTATGGAACCCTACTGGCCTTACTCCAGAACTTTCCCAACAAATCATTTTAAAATCCCATTTTCATCCTATATATCGATTGTAATCATAATCGGTTAAGAACTCGCCGAGTTCCTCCCTAATTGGCCGTATTCCAGAACTTTCCTAAAAAATCATTTTAAGTTTAAATCACATGTCGAAATATCCTGTTTTAAAATATCCAGTGTTGTACCATATCTCGTTTTGTACCTTATCTCGTTTTGAATTATCCAATTTTGGAATATCCAGTTTTGTAACTTATCTCGGTTTGTAAAAATCCTATTTTGAAATATCCAGTTTTAAAATGTCCAATTCTGAGCGGTTACCGACAATCATATGCTCATGAATACTCGCACAATGGATGTTTGTAAAATAGTTTATTGTAAAAGTTTTGCAATCTGTTTTTAAATAGATAATGTAAAACGTTTTGCTACACAAAATGTAATTCCTACTCATGTTTATTGGTTTTTATTGTTATGGTATTTTATCTATCCAACACGGACTGTTTCCAGAATTATTTATACATATTAGAGTGGTTCGTGAAATATTTAATTTTTATAACTGGCAATAAAAAACCAAACATACACAATAAATAACATATACAATTTTCATATAAACTTTATAACATATACAAACACGCATATATTAATTTATTGAATGTTGAAAATATTTCATGAGCTTGGATGTTGAAAATCAACATTCATCCAACATGATATACGTAAAAGTAAACTCAAAATAGATAGAAATAAATGAGTTCTGATGGATTAAATTAATATGGTTGACATTAACACAAAATTGTAATTCGATTCTTGAGAAAAATTATCCAATCTATGTATCAGAATTGTTGTTTTTATGTATATGTTGTGCCTTTTGCGAGCACGCAAAATGGTTTGCAAAATTACGTTTAAGAAAAATATCAAAAAATAATGGTGTCAAAACTAAAGACATCTGTTTCAACATGATAAATGTGAATCAAAGATGAATATAATTAATTATGAAAAATTTTCGTTAAAAACAAAAGCAATAATACATATGTATCTTTCAATTGGTTGATTGATTAGAGTGTACGATCAATCGTTAGGGCTTTTTTGGAAAAAGGAAAGGTGGATGTCATATTAGTGGAATTGGTCCGGTTTCTTAAAAAAATGTTTTCATAATATTAATAAACTCATTTTATTGAGCCAATTTTTATTGTATCAATTAATTTTTCATTAGTATTATAAAAAACAAAATGATATAAAAATTGTGACGACTATAATGTTTCATTAATTCAATGAATTTCATTTCGTTAGGGACAATGAAAGAAAAAATATGTTATCAATGTAAAATTTAATCAATTATAAAATTTTATTAAAATTCTAATTGATTGATTGATTGATTGATTTTGAATGTACTGCCAAGCATTAAGCAGGATATCCCGGAAAGCGCCGGGCCCACAGTACACCCGTTTTTACATATACTTGGAAGGATATGGAAGGATACTAGTTAAATTATTGAGATCGACCCGGTTACATACACCTTGGCGGCCAATAGTTAGTAAATATTTGTGGGTTCGGGAAAGGAAAAGTATGTTAGTTATGACTTAATTGGTCCGATTTCCCGGTATCCAATACTCAAACTACTGTTAGTGTAAGACAATCACATTTTTGTTGTACTGCTCTGCATTCTGCCATCTCTTATCAGCAACTCCAGTGTGCCACCATTCATCTGTAATCTGCAGAGGTTTCCTGAAAACAAAATCTATTAATGAACTAATTGCTCTTAGCCATAGGCTATAAGAAATAGAATTAATTTCAATCTGAAATTATAATTTAATTAATTATAATATTATAAAATTATAATTCTGCAATCCATATGCTGTAATAAATTGGATTAGTTTCGCTTAAAATTTAAAGATTAATTAATTGATTCGTTCCGTTGCGTTGTTGCCAAAAATTAGGTATTAATTCAGTACCGTACCACAGTGGTAACACAGACCACAATATAACAGTACAAAGATATGAAATAATATAACACACAATAACATAACAATACAAGCACCAAATTCAAATCTGAAACACAAGAATATACAGAATATAAAAATATAAAGACATCGAAATTAATCAAACAACATCGGCACCCGTACGCAAATTAAATGCAGCAGCGATACTTGATTCGACACTCACCATTTCGCGGCCCCCAAGATCTTCGTTAAATCATGTAATTTGTAGGAGAAGCCGGCATCCACCATCCTCGGGATGATAGCCTTCAACAACGGCATACGGATATTCTTTTGGGTTTAACACAAAATCTTCAGAGCTTTTCTGGTACAGACACAATTCATACAACTTCACTCCATTAAATAAAGGATCAATTTTAAATATATAAATTTTAATTTAAACCCTAAAAGCGTCCATTTAAATATTACGCACAGGGTAAAACACTCTACACTCCGACAAAACTAAATGAACCTAAGAATTACAAATTTTAGCTTAAAAACTAAAAAAATGGAGTAAACATTTTATCTATAATATTTATTATATTTTGCATATATAATTAAAGAATTGGTGTTTATTTTAACCATTTTAAGATAAAATATCATATATTGATTAGAAAAAACGTTTGCGAACTACACTTTGCCAATTTATCCGGTGCACTGCCCGAAAATTCCACAAATAGAACCCTATCAAAACAATTAAACATTCGAACTCGATCGAACCCACCGTTTTATAGCAATTACCCTAGTGATACATGTACATACATACATATATATACATATTTCATCTATGTATTTAAAGAAAATTAAAACAAAATGTCCCAACAAAGAACACCAAGGATAATAAATTTCTAAAAATAAAATAAATAACCAACACAACTGTGCAAATACAAGTCACGAAAGGATAATTTCAAAACTTTTTTAACATTTTAATATCAAAAAACCCAGAATCAACACGCGTTTTATATACATACTATCACAGAAAATACACTATATCAGAAGTGAAGACACAGACAAAATATCACGGGCAACAACACCCCCTCCGCAAAATCCACAATTTCCAAATCCATCCAGTGAGCAACTCCAATTCAATCTACAAAAAGTTACAATAAAGCTTGAATGTGGCAGACTTCCATGGAACCCGTCCCATCGCCACTCGTTCCCCTTCACAGTCACACGCATACAAAATAAACTTCACTTATATAAAAACACTAACACAATCGTTTCCCCGGCCGCCCCCGCCACCTCCTGCGCGATCACTGATCGCAAGCCATACCCTACACAATTCAACAAGAATAAAATATTCATTTGTTTAATATAGATGACGCACCCAAAATCGCCCCACTGCTATCCAAATCCAAACAGCAATCCCCCATACTTCTCCAATTCGGAAATGCCGGCCAATAGCAACTCGATGACAAATACATTCCAATTTAGAAGAACAATTCTTTGACTCACACACACAACCCCACCCCACAGGAAACAATGAACCCCCTCACTACACAGTGCAAAGTACAAAACTCCATTGAGTCCTGGCTTCCAAAAAAAATTAGACTGACGGTGGTTGGACCGACAGTACAAGATGTTGTCCTGAGGTGTTCCACTTTTACGAAAGGTAAATTCTAACATTCGATTAAAAACTATCGAGGACAACATTTTCTTGCCGTACCCCAGAGCCAGTTATAAAAATTTCTGATAGCTTGTTCTCAACTTTGACACAACATTGCTGTCTACAGGTTGGCTAGTTGCATGCGCAAACACAGCTCACACTTATGATTATCAACCGCTTTGAAATTCAAATCAGCCCCTCTCACCCTGGGCCCAAGAAGGAAACCAACACCAACCGCCGAGATCATCCTCATACTGTAAAGCAATGTACAGCCCTGAGACACACGATCTCCACTGTTTAGCCATCCAGTTTCCTGAAAACGAGCTCCAAGCGATACTCCTTCATGGTTAATAGAGTGCCATCAAACGCCCCTGGTCCTCTTAGCCACTGCACCTTCCACTCACCGATCATAAACTGCGTGTGTGTTAACATAAGTGGGGGTCGGCTAAAATATTAGCGGCATCCATCTCCCCTGCTGATACATTAAACATTGAGGGGTTCTATGGATGCGAGTAGTCAGCCCAGCAATCCAATCCTTGTCCAGCCACCTCCCACGATAAGCTGCGGTACTGTGGTGGAGATCCAAGGGATCGCTGAGCCGACCACCCGCCTCCACAAAAAGCTCACTGTTAAAATAATCAACAAAAGGAAATGTGGGTACCGCCAAAACTCAACTCGAATCCCATTTTTGCGTGTTAACGGACCCGCAGTTCAAGACCGATACGCGAAAAGCGAAGCCGCTAACAAAATCAGGCGAGTTAGTCTGCTCTACATCAGTCATGAAAGAGCATCGCCCCGAATTCGTTGCTCTCCAAGAAACTCGAGAAAATGTGGAGACCCCGTATCCCAATGCTATACACCACTCCACAACGGAGACGACCTCGGTAATCTTGGGGCTGGTTTCTCCTGGGCCCCAGGTGAAACAGGCCGACTCCGACCCCAAAGCAGCTGATAATGGTGTGTGCAGTCGTGATAAGCTACGTTTACACATGCAGTCAGCCAACCTGTCAATCATTTGTGTTCATCTGCCCATTGATGTAAGCCACCCAAAGATAAAAACTAAGTTTACAATAATTTGAATAATGTGATGGGATCCAAAATCATGATTGGTGTCTTAAATGCACTGTTCAACAATTGTCAAATGCTGTCGATCCCAAAATCAACGAGTTCAAACCAAAACACATGATCGCTGGTTCTAGAAACCAAAACGCAGCAGAGCCCCGCACTCCACACTGTGCAATGAAGAATCCCACTACCCCCCGTAAAACAAACTATGTGTATGAATCAGAAAACCCCTCCCCCACACTAAAATACATCTATCACCAAATCACCATTGGCCAACATTTCCAAATTGGAAAAACACAAAAAACTGCTCCACGAATCTAAACAAAAATAGGAAATGACTCTAAGAGCATCATCCACTCTGAACAAATAACCCTTTGCTCTTGCTAAACTATGCAACTACACATGCACATGAATTCGCAGAACTACAGAAAAAAAAACAAAATTTAAAAACATATAGCATGCGATCGGCGATCGCACAAGAAATAACGAAAACCAACCGAAAAAACAACCGTGTTAGCGCCTTCATACAAATAAAGCACTCTACAGACTACATGCATGTGACTGTGAAGAAAAACGAACGACAATAAACAAATTCCATAAAAAAAATCTATCACATTCAAGCTCCATTGCAACCTTCTACAAACCAAATTAAAGTCACCCACCAGATGGATTTAAAAAAAATATGGACTTCGCAGAAAAAACGCAGTTGCCCGTACTATTCCGCCAGCGTCCCACCTCTGACAAGCATACTCCCCTTGATATCATGTACCACATATTTCCCCTTGCTAAAATTAAGATCGCATCCCTTAAAATAAACAAAAACAAAAACCCATACATACATACTTATATATAACGAAGGGACATGCGGTTTATTTGTGACAACAAAACTACTAAATTTGTATAATTTTGTTATATGTATACATATCGTCACCTCAGTATTTAAATAATTTAAGTGCATTTTTTGTCATTCTTAAGTTAACACTGCCATCTTACCTACAAAATCGTGACCTTTCGATTGACCGTTTCAAAATGTTGATAACCCTTCCCATCAAAAGATATCAATATGACGAATGGTACATAACTAATTGGGGATAAAAGGCCCACATGATCGAAAATCTTGCTTGCCTCGGAGAGAAGAATACATTTAGTGTCCATCGTTTTATCTTCTAACTTTATTTGATAGATAAAGTTATTTAAATTAGAGTCCCAATCTATTCCTAAAACTTTTAGTGGCTCTAGATGAACAGAGAATACCTTTATATTACTAGTGCTTGCATTACTTAATAGACCTTACGTTCGTATATCATTTGACGACATTTTACGCAAATAAAATCCACCACTGCTTAATATTTCAACCACATTATATTTCAGATTGTAAAATTCGTTTAGTGTATGCTCGCAATGCTTCTGGATATTTTTCAATATACAACTCTGCTAACTCCTTTAAGCAATTTCGTTATACTACTGCTATTTTTCAACACTCCATGGTGAGGAAGGATGTATTATTATATAATTATATTTAATAAATATTACGCAAAAAATTCTAAAATTGTTAAATTTTATTATATTACCAACTTTACTGACTTAACTTTACGGGCGACCAATTTTAGTAACAAAGAATATAATTTTGTCTTGAAATAATAATTCTTAAGGACTTAAACATGGAATACGTCAACGAAGAAATCAGGAAGCACGCAAGGAAACACATACTTGCTCTTTATCTACATGAAAATGTTAAAATTCTCCGTATGACTACTTAGTTCGACTTTCCTAAATCAATAAAGGCTGCTGTATTTCTCAACAACGTGCCAAAATTATAGAAATATTTTCAAGAAAACCCAATATAATAATCATTAATGGTTTGTTCAATTATATTTTATGTATTTTGCCTTTGATTTCATTTTTATGCGTTTCATATATATTTATCATTTTTGCCTTTAACAGTGGTATGTAGAAACCCGTAATTTATTACTAGAAGACAATAACTGCAAATCAGCAAAGAAGTTTGTTTGCGAAGCCGCAATATATTGCAAACCTTAATCTCGATATAAATATATTACTATTTGTTTGGTTAAATATAATGACCTTTCCTTTAAAAATAAATTAGGATTAAAAGTCAAAAGTTTCACTGTATCGTCGAGATTATGGTGCTAAATTGATTCATTAAACAAAAAATATTGCTGTCCATAAGAAAATTTATGATTATGCTTCTACCGAACGAACTTGTGCTATGTATATTGCTTGGCTGTATTCCAAATAATATATTCCAGTAAAACATTTAAGTGAAAAACTATAATATGTATATAATAATAATAAATATCAATTGACATATCTTTTTTGCTACACTGAACTCAACGATGTGAATAATTCTCTCAATTTCATCTTCCCATTAAAAATACGAAACACAAAAAGATGGCAATTAAATTATTTTATGCACATAAAATATAAATAAACATGTATGAACTTTATATTCGTAGTTATTTTCTGATGAACATGCCGAACGACATTATCCAACTTATTTTGCATACTTAAATGCTTTTGAAAAATTTTAAATATGATTTGTATATGATTAGGGTCATGGCTCAAAATCGTTTTTTTAACAAATACCACAAATTGTGGACGTTGCTTATTTGTTGGTTTGTAATAATAGTGTACAAGTATGGTTACTGACATTTTTTAAAAATAGTTTAAACAATAAAAGATAAATTTTACCACTAAACATCCAAGTATGTGACTTTGGTATTTGTCATAAAACGGTAATTCAATTGATTTGTATGGTTTTGTAATTTTTTTTTAAATCTAATTTATAATAATTTAAAAGTTTTGTGTCAAATAAAGTGTATATAAATTAGATTTTCGGCGATAAGGAGGAAAGAAGAGTAATGGAAAGAAGAGTAATGGAAAGAAGATTTGAGCGAGATGCTACATCTCGAGCTATGTACGTTGATTTCATGAAGGAGTATGAAGAGTTGGGTCATATGCAAGAAATAACGAATGGGCAATTTTCACAGCAGCAATATTATCTGCCACATCATAGTGTGCTCAAAACCTCTAGCACGGCAATCAAATTATGGGTCGTGTTCGACGCATCTGCAAAATCAAACACTAGCAAATCATTAAACAACGCCTTGCGTGTGACTCCAGTCGTACAGTCGTCGCTAATAGATATAATTTTACACTCACGGCATCACCAATTCGTCTTAACTGAGGACGTAGAAAAAATATATCGTCAGGTACAAGTTGACGTAGGGATTGCGAAAACATTTTGGCGAGAAAATAAGCAACCGATTTGACACTATCAATTTAACACTTTGGCGTACGGCACAGCATCAGCATCATTTTTTTCAACAAAATGTCTAAAGGAATTAGCCTTATTAAATTATAAAGAACACGGAGTAGCAGCAACAGAAATCAAACTAGAAATTTATTTAGATGATTTGATGACAGGTGCTGATTCGAAACAAGAAGTATTCGAATTAAACACAAACATCGAAACAATTCTGCAATCAGCAAAATTTAATATGAGGAAATTCGACGAATAATTGGCAAGACACAAGGCATGGTGAATAATACATTAAAATTTTCAGAGCACCCAGAATCAACCAAATTATTGGGCTTGGAATGGGGTCCGCAAACTGACGAGTTTTACTTTGCAACAAATTTTGAAAGTCAAACATATCATAAAAAAAGGTCGATGCTATATCGGAATCAAGTGGGATATTTGACTCTTTAAGCTGGCTTGCCGCTATGATTGTGAAGTTAAAGATTCCCTACGACTATGAAGTAAGAGCTTGCGGTATATACGGATATCGCGATGGCTTGGTTTTCATAAACGAGTTGAGTTTCATTGGTTCTGCGACGATAGTCTATAAATGCAGTCATCACGCATTTAATAGCCGGCAAAACCAAAATAGCACCTCGACTGGGGCTAACCGGTGCTGTCTTGCTCACAAAGCTAACATTGGTAGATCGACATGCTCTGAAGTCAACTCTTGAGAGAACGACATTATGGACCGATTCAAAAATAATTTTTGATTGTCTCTCATCCCATCCCCGAAGGTGGCAAGCATTTGTTGCCAACCGCACGTCTGAAATATTGTTTTATTTCAAGAGAGCGCATTGGAAGCATGTAAATTCAGCAAATAATCCAGCTGACTGCGCGTCTTGTGAGACAGGAATAAGTTGATGGAAAACAAACGATGGTGGAGTAGGCCTCAATGGCTGGAGAAATCTAAGGAACGTTGGCCACCACAACTTATATCATATGGCAAATTGACAAATTGTCCAACTTCTATAAAAGCATTAGTACTACGGTTTTCGCGAAATTGTCAGGTGCAAAAGATTCAACGGAGCACTTCTGCTAATGCAGAAGTCAGATATTGAGATATCGACGAAGCATGTTAGAGTATAATTCACTTTAAGCATGCCATATCATTCGATGAAGACTTGAAAAATATGCCATTACAAATCCATCAAACCTAAAGCGTTAAATACTTTCATTGACACCAAGGGGTGTTACGAGTTGGTAGAAGACTTAGAAATTCAATAGCACCGTATGTTTCTCGACACCCAATGATTTTATCTATCAAATCAGTAATCACTAAGGCATAGTACGAGATGATGTTTAGTGATAATGGCTCTAATTTGTGAACGCCAACAGATCCACCAGATGCTTCACATATGAATGGACTATGACAAGCTGCTGTCAAGTCGACCAAAATTCATCTCAAGCAAGAGGGTGTGCAAAACCATATTGTCGATGGAAGAATTTAATACTTTGATGACCTGCATAGAAAGTTTTCTTAACTCGCGTCCTCTGTGTGCGATTGATTCATCATCTGATGATTTAGATGACTTGATTTTGACACCAGCACACTTTACCATTGGGTAAGCGCTTCATACTCTATCAGAGGATGATATCTTGAACGTTGAATTATCAGCCAATGCCAGATGGAATTTATTTAAAAAGATCAAACAGCAAATTTGACTCCGTTGGCATCGAGATTATTTAAGCAGTCTCCAAAAAAGAGCTAAATGGACTGATAAGAATTAAACTGTCAAACTCGACGACATTGTCATAATAAAGGATAAAAATTTACCCTTGACGAGATGGACGATCGGTCGTATTGTTGAACTACATCCAGGAAATAACTACATACAGGAGATAATAAGATAAATCTTCTTACTGACAAAAAAGTGCAAAAATAAGTCAATTCAATTTTGTCATTTGCGAGAGTACGTGGCAGTAATAAAAGAATCAATAAAAATAAAGTTGAAAAAGGAGAAATTATAGAAAATAAATTTGGTCCCAACACAAGTGTTGTTATATTGGAGGTATTTATTGCGATCATCAAGTGCGGGGATTTAAGGTGAGTCGTAGCAGTCTCATTAGATGATAAGTGGTCGCGGAAAATAATCCAAATTGGATTTGAAGCAAACAACACTTGCAGCCCAAACACTTTAATAGTTGAAACAAATATATTTGGGCATACCATAATATAAATACACATAGTACTACCATCATAAGAAAGTTTACCCATTGATGTTCCAGATGTCAGATCGATAGAATATCGTGAAAATTTAGTATAAATATATGACATTTAGGCGAGTATACATAAAAAAATATTTTGATTATTTTAAAAACAATACCTGTAGCGACATCTAGCACTTCAATGGGCTAACATATCATGGTAGTGCTATGTGTATTTATATTATAGTCATAATGAAATAAAACCTAAAATGTTTAAAACATAAAAATTTTAAAACTTTTAATAATGGTTCTCAACTCAAAAAAACATATTTTTCAGTGAGTCCCCGATTTTTGAATACATTTTTTTAATACATTTGCATTGTTATATAATATTATTTCAAGAGATATCGTCTTTCGGAATAGTCCGATAAAAAGAATAGAAAAGCTAGACTCAAAGCAATGTAGTTAAAGTTTGAAAGAAACCCTGAATTAGAAGGTGCGTATTGCGAGTTTCTAAACGGGACATATGGAAGAAGAAACTTAGGAAGAACAAAGTGAAATTTTCAACGGTGGTCAAACAGGATAGCACCACAACAAAATTGCGTGTCGTAGTTGATGAGCAAGACGTCAAATGGAAAATCGTTAAATGACGTTTTACTAGCCGACCCAACCATTCAACCTACGTTATGAGAAATTTTATTAAAGTTCAAAATATTTTTCATTTCACTTACAGCCAGGTACTCATATTTCTAGAAATTTCAAACATAATTACTAGTAATTTGCATGTGGATGACCTTTTAGCCGGGGTAGAAAATGTTGAAAGTGGCAGGGAAGTACATACCAACTTTGCATTAAAATTACTAGAAGTAGACGGAAAGGAAAATTCAAATTAAAGGGTCTAACATCGTTTCTGGCTAGAAGTGGGCTAATCCGAGTCAGGGAGCGGCTTGGAAATTCCTAATACTTCTACAAAACTAAACACCCAATAATCCTACCTTCAAAACATCATGTGTCATTCTTAATTATTAAATATTGCCATCTCTGATATCTTCATCCTGGTCCATTACGCCTTTCATATTTATTGAAGCCACACTATTGGATCATTGGGAGTCATATTATTATTTGAAAAATTCATGATTGTGTTACATGCATCAACCATCGCGAAAGCACAGAAACACAATTGATAAGAGAGCTGCCTAATTCTAAAATGTCTCCCTTCAAGGCATTTCATAATGTTGGAGTTGATTTTACTAGACCAATACTAATATTAGACCGTCGAATAAGGGGTGCTAAAACTAATAAAGGTTATTTATCAGGGTTTACTGCACCTAGAAGTAGCAGTAGCCGATCAACGGAAGCCTTCGTACCATGTTTTCGTCGACTAGTAGGGCGGAGAGGAAAACCATCAAATATCTACTCCGACAATGGCTCTAACTTCATAGAAGTAAACTGAAGGTCTAGCAGAAATTAGAACTATCGTAAATGCAAATCCACTCAAGGGTCAAATAGGAGAGTATTTATCGTCACAAGGCACATAATTATACCAGCTGGCCCTACTTTAACGGTATATTGCGGATTGCAATATATTGCTGTCATATTTATATTGCTGATTGGTTCCCATTCTTAGGCGCTTTTTCGGGTGGTGGTTAGAGGAATGCTTATCAGCTGTACCTGGATTGTAGAAGTAGAAAAATACTTTCCGTTGACCAACAATACTATGTGCAATTCAAACAATAACAATTATTACGCCTAGGTGGTACTCCAGTTAATCGGCTGGGAAAATCGATCCTCTTTAAAGGCTGGCCTTGTGACGGACTGGTCCTAAAAAATAATAAAAGCTTGGCCAAAAGTAAAAAATAAAAGCTGAGTCGTCAACAGAGGTCAAACCAAATGAACAAATTCAAAAACAAACTGACTCTTTCACAAATTAATGGAGGAAAAAATCATCTTCAGGAGAAAATTTGAATTACTCACTGTGATTACTGTGGAAGGCAACAGTGATCTAAAATTAAGTGCCGTCACTTAGAAAGGATAAAAAGGATGAAAGGGGCTTGGGCAAGAAGTCGCAAAGAAAAACCTTTCAACCACTACAAAGAAACAAATGGATTTTGCAATAACAAAACACGTCGTAAATCATCATTTGCAGGTCGTAAACCTTCTCTATACTTGACGTGATTTATAGAGTATGGCTATCCATTATACTTGTTTCCCCGTCTACTATCGCTATGTCTAACGCTGTAAGAACATATCTCGAATTTACGAAACTTATTCACTATGGCTTTGAACGTAGACCTCTAAACATGTTTCGTCGTAATACAAAATTATCTGTCATAAAAAATACTAGCCATAACGAGATTCGAAACCTTGAACTTCATGTTCTTACACCGACGCCCTTACCATCCGGCTATTTCAGATTTACATGTTGATGATGTTGTATGGCAGCCATAATCGTCATATTACCCCCTCCTTAATTCTGTTCGTCCCGAACAGATCCATCTCCGCTTCCGGCATTGTAACGTGTTAACCGGTCCACATGAACAACCTTCATTTTAGTTCTGGGACTTTGTTGAATTCGATACACGACATCGTTGATTTATTTGATGACCTTGTATCGTCCTTCCCAACTTTGTTGTAGTTTCGGAGATTTCCCTTTTCTTCGTTTGGGATTGAATAGCCAAACCAAATCTCCTTCCACAAATCCTAGGCTGTTCGACCGTATATTATCGTGTCTTCATTCGATCAATGCCCTTCACTTTGTTATGTCTTACTGCGTCGTGAACGTTGATCATTCTTTGCAACTTCCAGTTGTATCATGTACGGAGCTGCGATACGCCATCATGAATAGTAGAATGCATTGGTCCCAATTATCCTGGTTGTTATTGACCTCTTTACGTAAATGCTTTTCCAAAATTCGGTTGAACCTCCATTTCGTCTAATTGTGGATGCAACCACACCATTTCCATTGGTACTCCAAATCTACTGATCCAATTGTTTACGAACGTGTCTGCGATTGTTCGAGCTTCTTGATTTATTACCGGATAGCTTCGATCCATTTGCTGAAGTAATCGATAGAAACGATAGTGTGTCGGTTTCCATTTCTTGTCGTGTGAAATGGCCCAGCAATATCCATAGCGATCCGCTTTGGATGTTTGGGGACTTTACTGGTAGCATATTCCTCACACTTCCTGTTTAATAGAACCGAAGCATTATCATGTTCAATGTCTTATTGATGCCTAAATGTGCTCCAGATGTTCCATTGTGAATCTCGTTCAGAACTTCTTTTGTCCGGTTATTTGAGAAAATAATTTGCTGCTTTGTAACTTTACTACTGGCCGATTCCCAGCGTCTTAACAGCAACCTATCCTTAATTGTCAATGAATGCTACTGAGCCTATTAACTCTTTCTTGTACCTTTCTTAATCCACTTGATCATTGGTGCGATGAACGCGTCTTGTCGCTGCTCTTTCATTAGCTGCTCCCTGGTCCAGTGATCTTCTGCATCGACTCCGATTTGTGACTCAGACTTGTGATTCAGACGTGAGACTGTCCGTGTCTTAGTTCCATCTCCTTTAAGATTCTTTTACAGCTCATCTCTGTTGCAGGTACAGTCTGAAGTACGTCAGCTGCCTCATAGTGCCAGAATTAATGCATTTAGTTACTCACTCAGAACCCATCTATAATGATGTACAGCTGCCGCTTGAAACTGAACCTAGAAGTTTTCGATAGGCGAATCACCATCGAATGATGAGGGTTTCAAAAATCTCCTATGGCCACCAGTAGATGGTTCCTTAACAATTGTTGGGCTGCTTTCTCGGATAGTTCGATTGTCGTGCAAAGGATATTTCTGCTGGCGATCTTCCAACAGTTCTATTCAGCCCTCAAATTGTTGCATCCATCTTGAACGGTGTTTTCTATGGCTGTGATGGAATCCTCCATCTCTTGCATTCTACTTAAAACTGAAGTACTAAATCTCTACCTGATAAAGGTTAAAACACCAAACAGAGCCCTTTCCTTACTGCCATTGTGGTCTAAATTTTTAGAGCGTTCTACTGTAGAACAGATGCATAGTATCACAAACCCAATAAAAAGAATATAAGACTATAAAAAAAACATTCTCAAGTATATTCCTGGATAGCACTTAAGGATTTGATAAAATTTAGCAAAGAGGTCTAAAATAAAAGCTGCATAGAGATCTGCCGAAGCAGTTCTATGCCATATTAAAATCTTTTTTCCAATAGACGTTTTCGAGTAAAATGAGATGACGAATATTCCGAACTAAACAAAATTTGTGCCAATGTGCCGCAGGGAGAGTATTGGAACCCATGCTGTATTTACAAGAAACTTTACAGAAGTAAATGAACTATAACCAACTTTGCAGATGACACTGCGATTATAGAAATTGGAAATAATGTCGCTGATGCTAGTTTAACCACTTTTGAGTTTTTTTAGTTATCCTCTTGGTTGTTATAAATTTTGTTTAATGGCCTGCTAACAAACAAAATACCCCAAAAAGCAAGATATGTAAAATATATACATACTATCTTCTGTTTTTTTTTAAAGGATACAGATGTTTAATATTACATTTTTTATACTTTTTAACTGCTTAACAATTTAAAATTTTACGTTTATATCTCACCACAGTTGAATGATATATGCGATTATTTCTACATTGATACAATTTTAAGAAGATAAAGTCACGTTGTAAAATAAAATTACATAATAAAAACTCTAAAATATCTTGAGGCAATAAATGTGAAGAACACAGTACAGAGTTAATGTTATCGTAAGAGTCAAAGAAATAACAAAGTAAAAAGTTTTCCTTCATTCCATTAGAATTTAGCTGGAAGAAATGTTCCATTTTGGTACAGAGCTTATTTTCCAGTTAAATCTTTATCAGATATAGCAAATCTAGCATGTCACCACTTCATGATTATCGTATTATTAGTTGACAGTGATATGGTCAAAAATACGAGTTCATACACACACCACAATATAACACATCCTTTGTTAAATCCTGTATTACATTACGATACAAATCTTGTATAATTTATAGCTCATATCAACCCTTTCAGTTTATCATAAAAAAAATTTAAAATTGGTTGATACATAAAGACCAAACTTTAGAACAAAACAAACAAAAAACTCTATCAAATTTTTTATTTGCCTGCTGTCTGTTATCTAAATGTTATCACTACTTTAACTTGGTCCTTGTACATAAATAATGTAAAAGCTGAAGAACTTTTTTTTTATTGTTATTATATTCATAAACAAGGAAAAACCAACAGAACATTTAGTTTTTAACAATTTTTTAGGAGGTATGATTTTTTTTTATATTTTATTGTTGTTAAAAAATAAATAAATTAAAGGAAATGGAAAATTTGATCCTAGACCCGAATTTTTTGGTTTTAGTCGTAAATAATGGGTGGGTTGCATAGAATTTTGTAAGGATATTGGTATCATTTATAGGACATCGTAAACCTATCGAGATATATATTTTTAGAACCTTTTCATTTTAATATCTTATAGTGTTAATGGATTAGATTTCGTACGCTATACGACGTTTGAGTAAAAAAAAAATCGCTTTCGATTAAATGTGATTATATTTGAAATTGTATTCAGTTTACGACAAAATAGAACCGCTTCAATTTATTTAAAATTGGCTTGAATCGTTAAAGTTGCTAGAGCTATTTAAACATAATATATTTATTTAGATCTATATTGATCTTCCATTCGCCGAAAATTATAGACTATATAGGAATGCAATTTACATAAATTTGATGGTCTATAAAATCTAATAATGTTTGTGGGTGTAGTACAGGGTGGGCCAACAGACGGATTGAAATGCTTTTTTATTTAATATTTTTTGCAAATAAAAAAGAATTTTATAAAATTTAGCACAAACACGATAAGAAGATTAATGACTCCTTTTGCGGATCTGGTACAGTAGAAGAGGACAAATAAATATTACTGAACCTATTTGCACTGAACAAGCTCTGGATGCTGTACGAGAAAGTGTCCACATGGATCCTACTGTCATATCGGTTCATATTTTTTCTAAAATGAAATTTAGCAGCCAGAAACCGTCTCTAGGGCAGTATACTGGACCATGTTGATTTCTCGTGGCCACCTCATTTAGATTTGACAGCCTCGATTTTGTTTTGTAGAATGTCTCAAAGTAACGGGTTGTAACGAGCGTCTTTGTTGTTCTCGTTCCCCTGGAACAAAAATTAATATATGCTGTCCTCACCAGTTTCGTTTTTTTATTTAATTTATTTTGTATGTAGTGTTGTTGTATACCTACTCATTTCCCCTACATTAATTTTTTTTAAATGTGTTTTAAATGGGTTATGAGTGGGTATATAAAGCGTGTTTTGTGTGATTCGAGAGGACAGTTTGAATCAGAAATGTGGTGAAGAATTTTTAATTTGTTATTTGTGAGAGCAGTCTGTAATTTTGAATTATTAATTTTTTTGTGATTCGTTTTAATATTTGGAACTATAGTTTAATAAATAATTTTTGTTAAATAGAAAAATAAAAAAAAATCTTATCGTGATATCTGTAAAATAGTATTGAAGTTTTTGCAAGACGTTCAGTGTGTAATTAAAAAGACAAACATAAATTATATATTATTATAAAAACGTCGGCAGACCAACAAAATGATAGTGTTACGTCAAAACGAGTGCAAATGGTACAGAGCACAGTGTAACATGTTTTTAATCTCTTCGGATAATTGGTAATAGCGATAATAAATACATAATAATTTGCCAGCCGAACATTCTGGTGTACAATGGATAAAGAATGGCCGATGAGGTACGCTAACTCGTGGTCGACATTGGTGTTGAAGTAAAAAAAAAATTATAATAAAAATAATAATAATAATAATAATAATGAAATTGTTAATCAAATATTTGATTGTTAAAAGTTCGTCGGCTCCAAATAATAATAATAATAATAATAATAATATTAATAATTCCAAAATCGATCCGCTAGCCAATAATTATGATGATGATAATGTAAATAATAAATCAATATTGACGTCATCACCCCATCAACAACAACAATCACACCGTAAAACAAAATTTGTTAAATAATATTAAGGCTTATGTTGGTGGTGGGGTAAGTTAGACTTAGTATTGTTATTTAAGTTTGTGTTTTTTTGTAAATTTAATTAAAAATTTATTTAAGTTATTTAAGTTTGTTTTTGTTGTAGTTTAAATTAAAATTTTGTGTAGTTAAGTTATTTAAGATTTTAGTGTTTTTCTTAAATTCATTTCGGCTATAATACCGCAGCAAGGCCTCTGCTGGAAGAATTCTGCTAACGCTATCGGGGTGCGGATCCCAATGGTATCGTTTTTAATGACGCTAATGGGACTCGCAACAGGGTTTACGTCAACAAACCACTAGTTACGAACTAAACCAGAATATTCGCACAGAAATTGCACAACTGGAGACAGAAACGTTGCGCAACGAAATGAAAAATGTGTTAAAAAGTCATTAAAATGATGTTCACACTTAGCTTGCGTCAATACATTTGATGCGTTAAGACGTGTTATAAATTATTCTTTATAAAATAAAAATTAAAATTGAAAGAATGTTTACTAATTATTACTGATTTTAATTTTTTTTTAATTAAATAAATGTGAGAACAAACGACCAGAAAATACTATGTTTGTTGCTCGGATTTAATACCTATATTGCACGACAATATTGCACGACAATAATTTATTAACAAAATTTTCTATTTTTATTTTTATTGAGTCGTAAATAATGGTGCGATCAACGTTAAAACTATATAGTATTTTTAATTTACGGGCCACGTAATTGGTATGTGTCTCGGGTGAGTTTTAATTTTGGTTTGAGTATTAACTAATCGTAAAATGTATTGGTAAATACATACCAATGTACCCGGGAATTTCTGCAATTTCAGATAAGTACATTCATACAATTACAATATTGAAACGTGCTTAAGAATAAATTGAAAAGTCCATAAATAAATTAAATTGTGCTGCGTAAAAGCTCATCTTGAAGTTTAAGCGTACGAAAGAACAGAAAATCGCGTGTTCAATTACATAAGTTCAATAGTGATTAATTTAAACAAAAAAATCAATAATGGGTGATAGAACCATGATATTACGTGATCGAGTACGTGCTCAAATTACCACTCTCTTGAATTTCGCTGAACAAATTACTAACGATACCACTTTCGAGGCAGTTAAAACACGCCTAGACACGTTAGAATTAAGATATGAAACATTTAATGAGTTGGAACTCCAATTATTCGACAGTGCCGATTATCAACCAATAACTGACGTGATTGATGAAATGTATTATAAAACACGTGAGTTGCTATGCCAAGCTTGTAATCGACATGAACGAATTCAAGGAACTCTCGCGATCCTCTAAACACTACACTTGAGAATTTTTTTGAACAACAAAAATCCTTTTACGAAGGCGTCAATACGTCGCAACACATAAGGTTATCCAAAATAAATAATCGATCCACATTCATCTTTACAAACATTTTTTCGGGACAATGAAATCTGAGTTGCGCAGCAACATACTACCGCCGGTTGAAAGGACATACTGTGCTTTCAATTATATCCTTCTTCAATAGGTAATAAGGGGTGAGCTTATTACATCTCTTTTGAACGCCTCCGAATTGGTCTTCACTGTAACCACTCAGACCTTTCCATCCTTTCCTGGGTGTAACTCGACAATACGATCGTATATCCACTTTTGCGGTGGCACATTATCTTCTGATAGTAGCACCATTGTCCCCATTTTGATTTTTGATGACGATCTCCATTTTGAACGGGCTTGGAGTTGAGCAATATACTCCTCCTCGATCGGTATCAGCGAATTCGTCGCATGCAGCAGGACTTTTGGCTGATACCGATCGAGATAATTTATTCTTACCGAGGATAAATCTAATTCAATCGGCGTGATGAGTGGCTCACCAATCAGTAGATTTCCAGCCATTAGACCCCGTAAATCGGACGGATCGGTTAACATTAAGGTCAGTGGCCTTGAATTTAAAACTGCTTCTACTTGTGCTAAAATAGTTGTGAGCTCCTCATATGTAACAGTGGAATTATTGAGAGTACGATTCAGAAGATGTTTGGCAGACTTGACCGCTGCCTCCCGTAAACCAGCGAAATATGGTGAGCGTGGCGGAATATGCACGAACCGAATGATGTCTTCAGAAAACGTGCGGGAGATATGGTCTCTGGTCCTTCGATCAAAAAACAACTTGCGAACTTCTTTTAGTTAAATTTGTGGCATTGTCACGGAATAAAGTATGGCAAAGGCCACGACTATAAAGGTATGTGATATTAAGTCGCTCACTAGCTCTATGTGAACGGCCTTTGTAGCGAGACATATGAAAATGGCGATGTATGCCTTGGTTGAGAGATAACCTCGAAGTCTGTAATGAACCATCACCGGACCACAGAAGTCAACTCCAGATTTAACGAACGGTTTGGCAGGCTGCACTCGTTGAGCCGGTAAGTTTCCCCATTATCTGTTGATAATGTATGGGACGATGTCGAAAACAGATAATGCAACGTGCACCGTTTGACGTGCGATGCCTCTACCTCCCGAGACCCAAAATTTTTGGCGAATTATGGCAAGAAGAGCCTGTGGCCCGTCATGAAGATTCCTTAAATGGAAATGCTTAAAGAGTGCAAATACGAATACATGATTTTTTGGTAGTAATATACGATAGTTAACATCGTACGATAAGTCGGCTTCTCTTAGGCGTCCGCTAATTCGAACCAGTTGACGATCATCGATAAATGGGCTGAGTCCTTTAGAGAGCTTTTTATTGCCAGTGGTTCATTTTTGTAGACATTTGATGTCACTATAAAAGACATCTATGAATAATAGACCTTTGTGATTGGTCAAGCTCTTCAGGTGTAAACGTAGAACTGCTGTTTGGATTGAACACCTTGCACCTCACATATACGTCGATGAAACGATGAATGTACGCGAACACCCACCGAAGCCTTTGGAATGAGTTCACAAAAGTCCACGAAGAAACCAAACAATATTTTGGGTTGGTAAAAATAGGCATCACAATATTATTTTTCCTCCTTTCTAGTACTTCATCTAGATCAGGACTTTTTTGACGTATATGTAAATTCAAACTGACTTCCAACAAAAACTCTGGGCCATTAACCCACATCGATTCGATTAATTTATCGGGTAACACGCTCCGAGACACGAAACCTGCAGGATTATTTTGTATTTATAAGGTTCCATATATACTTGCTAGTCAATCGCTGAATTGTTGACACGCGATTCGAAACAAAAGTAGTCCAGTTAGAATGATGAGCCGCCAATCAATTCAAAACAATTTCTGAATCTGTTCAACAATATAAGCCATCCCAATTGATTTTGCTCCAAAATGCTGCGATGCAGGAGTTCTACTAACATTTCCGCTGCACACAATTCAAGCCGAGATTATGTGATTTGGCACATAATAAATGATATCCAGTGACCTCTTGGTTTGCTATACACCGAATGTAGACACAGTATCCGTAGGCAGTGGTTGATGCATCCAAGAATCCGTGAATCTGAATTATATGCGACTTTGATGAGAAAACGAACCGCGGGAATTTAAGCATCTTGACTACGGATAATTGATTACGAAATTTTGTCCACTGTTTACGATAGGTTTGTGGTAATTGCTCGTCCCATCTAATTTTCATCTAATTCACAACCACTGGATTCAGTAATCCCAACGGAATGAATAGAGTTACCATATCCGCTAAAACGCTGCGCTAGGTAACTTCGCGGTCGCCTGACCTCGGTAAGTAATTGAAACGGAAAACATTTTCTTCAGGCTGCAATGAGAGGCCTAAAGTTTCCACGCAGTCATTACTACCAATTTGAATACTTTTTCCCGAAGATCAGTTGGAATTTGCGCCAGTAAACGAACGTTATTTGAAGAACCACTTGCGAAGTACAGACCCTCCGCTTTTTAAAATACCCATAACTTCAAGTTAAAGCTGCAAAGCGCCTTCCATGTTATCTGCGCTCGCAAGCATATCATCGACGTAAAAGTCTTCTCGAATTACGTTTGAGCTTGACGGAAAGTTTGTTTTCGTTCGCGAACTGAAGACACCGAATGACGAGACAAGAAGCTGCTGCCGTCCCATATGTAACTTTTTTTAAACAAAATAATTCAAGCGGTTCGGTTAGACTAGTTCTCCACAGAATGCATTGTAAAAAGGATTGTTCCTCCTCTACTTTGACTTGTCGATACATCTTTGAGATATCTGCCGTTAAGGCGAAACGATTAGATCGAAACCGAAGCATTATTGAAAAAATGTCTTTTTGAATTGTAGGACCGACATTCACAATCGAGTTAACGGGATTGCCCAAAATCGTTTTACTAGAAGCGTCAAAGACGATGCGCAATTTGGTTGATGTGCTATCAGGTTTAACGACGCAATGGTAGGGCAGAAAATATTTACGTTCTTCTTCGTTGATTTTCTGCATGTCTCAAGAATTTTCGATATTGCTGCCATATTTCGAAATTGCGTGCGAATTTTCTCTCTAAATTCAAAAACCTGGTTTTAGCAATCCAGTAACTCTCTCCTAACTCCCTCACGTGTTTCTTGAGTGGCAATTGAACAATGAAACGACCTGAATCATCACGTACGGTATTTTGAATAAAATGTTTCTCACACTCGTGTTCTTCCATGGTTAGTAATTTGTTGTTGCTATTGTAGTCTTCAATTTTCCAAAACCTTTCAATTTGTTGATCAATACTAGATGGCACCTCCGGACTTTGAGGTTCTACGGTATTTAAAAAAAACATATTTGCACGAATTAGAGTTAGTCTTACCTATTGTTATCCATCCCAGTTTAGTTTCATGTAAGTTGAGCGAATCGTGTGCAAGTTTTAAACGATTTGAGCCGAATAAATAAAAAAATACTTCTGCTCTAACCAGACTGTCGACACGTCGCGAGCGATGAAATTCTGGATCAACCATGTCTACGATGGTGGGAAATTTCTATGACCCGATATCGATATTATTTCCTGGTTGATCTGAGGTAATACTTGGAATTATGAACATCTCCAACTCTATCGCATATAACTACTAGCTCTACTACTAATTTGTGGCAACGATAAATATCATGGTCGGCACCACTACACACAAAATAACGTTTCGGAATATCTACGTTACTTATAGTTGCGCTTAAACTGGTGTTGTGTCGATAAAAGAAGACTTCGATGATGCCGCTGTTAGTGAGTCGATGGTAATTTCTTTACTTTCCAAAGCCAAGCATCGTTTGTTGAGGCACGCTTCCAAATCCGACCACTTAGGAAGTTTTTTGTTTTCTGCTTCATCTTCCCATTTTGATAACGAGGTTGCATCAAGTTTGCCACAGAGCAAAAACACCAAGAATGCATTGGCCGTATCTTCATAATTTCCCAGGTCTTTTAATGCACGAAAATTGGCATTTACGGAATCGACAAGATGCAAATATCTTCTTCGTAGTTATTATCCGTAATTTCCAAAGATTTGATTGTAATAATGGAGGGCTCCTTTAGGCAATTTCGCAGATAGATGAATTGTTCGACGAATGAAAGTTTCTCATTATTATGCACTAAAGTTGTAAATGTTAAAGTTGTAATGAAATCTGTGTTGCGCGGTAACGACTGAAGTACAAGAATGCTTTGACTGTTATAATTGTCATACACTTTTTAATCCGGCATGCAAGAATATTCTAGGCAAACACAAAGGATATGCAGAAATTGTATTTTTCGGCTAATTGTATAGAGTTAATCCTTCAACTACACAAATTTGTGATTCTCAAACTGAGAAACCTGAAAATAAAATGTCTAATATTGAAATATGTTCCCGTCTGGATAAGTTAACAAACGCGATTAACTCGCAAGTTAAGAAACTGGATTCAATGCATGACATCATAATAACGTTTGGGGTTATTAACGGCTGATATGGCTACATACCAGCCTCGTGGTCATTTTCTGTGTGATATCTACGCTTAAATATATTTTATTACTTTATTTTTTATTTACTATAATTAAAAATTTACACGCGTACAGTTTCTACCAATACTGTGCCGTAGTGTTCGAACCTTTACTTTTTACTTAAATTTCACAACAAAAAAAATTATTTACACATTTATTAGCCATAAGACCTTTCAACTTGTTTAATGCGTGTGATTCGCGTATTTTAAGCAAAAAATAATCCAATTTATTACAGCCTACGGCTTGCAGAAATTAGCCCATTAAAAGATATTTGTTTTCAGAGAAACTTTGCAGATTACAGTTGAATGGTGGCCGACTGGAGATGCTGAGCAGAGATGACAGAATGCAGAGCAGTTCATTATCATTGTGATTGTCTTATGTTAACAGTAGTTTGAGTATTGGCTAACGGGAAACCAAACCAACTCTGTCATTAATGACATATCTTTCCTTTCCCTACACCACAAACAATTTACTAACTACTGGCCGCCAAGGTGCTGGAACCGGGTTGATCTCAATAATTTAGCTTATAGTTTCCTGCCTTATCCTTCCAAATATATGTAAAAACGTGTGTACGGTGGGCCCAGCCAACTCCGGGAGATCCTGCTTAATGCTTGGTTGTACATTTAAATCAATCAATAAGCAATGTACTGTCGTGCGTTGTGTTGAGTTGTTTTTTAAACGAAAGTGTTAAGATTAGTATCATAGCCCATCAGCGGCAAACGGCTAACCTAGTGAAATTAAAGTGTTATAAGAAGTGGAATATTGTTGTCAAAATAAAGAATTGTTTAGAGAAACGTAACATTTGGTGACAACGATGGGATTGAAAATATTTAAAAAGTTTATTGACAAGTTAACAAATTAACGATTAAGGGAGGTGTTGACTCTTTGTGATTTGTCAACCAGTTGTAACAAACGTTGAACAAAGCAAATGACTAGAGAAATCCCCAGAAGGGCAAATAAAACGACTAGAAAAATCCCAAGAAGAATAAAGCAAACGACAAGAAAAATTTATTGATGAGAAATTTCGTTTAAATGTCCGTTACTCTTGATCATAAAGTAAAGAAATTACAAGAAAAATTTAAAACGGATATTGTAGAAGTTACAACCGAAGTTCAACAGGTTAAAGAGAACGTTCAAGTTGGACAGAAATGTTAACAGATAGTTTAACGTCTTTAAAAGGAGTTACTTGACGTCAAGTTAAACGGAACAACGTTGCAAGTAGTTCAACATGTAACAATCAGTCAAACTAAAGTCTCCAAGCTTTGATGGAACAACATCGTTTAGCATATTTAAGCTGCAATTTGAAACAGCAGCCACTAGAAATTATTGGATTGAAGAAGATCTGCAGCTGAGCCTGAGACTATACAGATCGTTCCAAAAGAGGAACGTAGTTATTACGGTAGAGCGATGCAAATGTTAGAGCGTTAATATGGAGATGATCATAAACGAGAGCTATAAAGAATGAAGCTATAAGTCTGATATCAGAAGAGTGGGGAATCACTACATAAATATGCCGCAAATATCGAAAGGTGGGTGCATTTAGAATATTTAAACATGGCTCTGGACTAAACGGAAAGAATCAAGATGGATGCATTCATTGCCGCTGTACGAGGTGTCGTGACCAGAAAAGCTGTAGTGTTGGCTCCATAAAACCAACGTTCGCCATATCATATCATCAAGCCGGCAGTCAAGATACGGAAAATTGAGGTAGATGAAACAGCGATGAAAAGAGACATCACTCAGTCGACAATTAAATTAATTTTTTTTATCGCAGGCTAAGCAAATAAATTGAGAGATTGGCCAGGAAAGAGAATTGCCTCTGCAAATGAATGATAGAGATCCACTGGTAAGACGAGTTATGTTATACCAACGAGAAAAGTATTGGAACGTGCACTGAATGGATTGCACTAGAAGAAGTACATAGTATATCTGGATGAAAAGACTTTAATGAGCACCTGATGAATTTGGAGGAAGAATTCGAGAGGATTCAATCAGCTGAGCTAAACCTAAGTTCGAAGAAGTGTACCTTGTTCCGTGACGATGTTAAATATTTAGGGCACAAAGTAACAACACATGGAATACACACGGACGAAGCAATAAAGGAAAATTTCAGCAATTAAGGACTGGCTCAGACTACATAATATACACGAATTAAGGAGTTTTATTAGACTTTGTACCTATAATTATCGGCGATTCATACCTGTATTTCCTGATGTTGCGAATAGTTTGCTTGGACTGACCAAAAAAGACAAGGCATTCAAGTGAATCAAAGAACAAGAAAGCGCATTCAAGGAATTGAAAAGACGGTTATGTACGGCACCAGTACTGGCATACCTAGTACCCAACAAAACTTTTATTACTGAGCAATTGGCGCAGTGGTTAAAGCTGCGGTGTTTGGGATGGTAGGTACCGGGTTCGAATCCCAACGAGGCAGGGTGGCAAACGGGATTTTTCATCACCTGATTACGATCGGTGATGATAAAGAACACAACTATGACCCCCTGTTGGACTGCAGAATCCATGGGCCGAACCATCGTCCATGTCAGTACGAGCTGACTGGAGCAATGCCATGTGCAGATGGATTTAAAATGGAACCTGTGAAGTGGAAACTGTTGTGTATTGTGTATTAGTTTGAGAACTGATGATTTGTGGACAACAAATATCAGTGAAAATTATTCACAATCCAGTAATATCAACCGACAATAGGCAGAAACATAACAATTAGTGACAGCGGTAAGATTTTGAATATTTAAAATGATTATAAACATGTTACAAATAAAATTTTGAGGGAAAAGTTGGTTATTCGTAATTTGCCAACTAGCGGTTATAAATCTGAATTACTAATAAGGCTCCATGATGCCATGATAAATTAAGACTTGGATCCGGATCAACACATGAAATTTGTGCTGTTGTCACTGTATATCGTGCTGCATAATCCTCTTCGTGATATGAAGTGTTTTAATGCACCAATGAGGTTGTCCGTAGTAAGACTCATAGCGACTTCAAAGTGTACTGCTCGTGTACTAAGGCATATGAATTTGCAAACATGTGCTTTTGATTAAATTAGTCCCCTTCTTCGGATTGTATGAACCTTGAATGGTCCACAGTAGTTGGCACTGACGTTGAATGGATATATACTCTTGCCTCAGAAAGATTCCCCATGAGTTGTGGTTCTACAGTGGGGTTTTTCCTAAAACACGGAATACAGTGATGCACAATTGATTTTACTAATAATTAGGATTTTACTCATTTTTAGGATCCAAATGTCCGCGTGGGAACACGTCTCGTACAGGTCACGGCTATTGTTTTTGATAAGGTCCTAGTTTGATAGGATTATCAGATTCTTATCCGAAAATTGAGTAACCGACTGTGCAATGCGTCCTCCAACTCGTAATAGTCCATTTTCGTCAAGAAATGGAGTTAAACATTTTAATTTACTGCTGCCTAAAAGTGGTTTGTCCTTTGAAAGTTGCTTGATGTCTTCTGGAAAATCTTTGAGTTGAACATACTTGATGATGGTTTGTTCTGCTTTGTGTAGTTCTTCTACACAATCTTTTTCGAGTTTACAGTATGTTTTATTTCTTCGGTAGTTAACTGAGAGTCATCATTCTTCTAATACATTTTTAATGAAACGGTTTCGTCCATCAGCCACAATGTGCTCCATTCTACCATAACTTATTTTGCACTAAGTGCAACTTTTTTAGATTCTAGATCGCTTGGATTATCTTTACTACGAACATGTTTCCATACTCTTTTAGGATGATAGTCAAGGATTTCACTGGTCCTGTTTGCAATGAAAGTAGCCTACTTTCTGTACCCTACTCTGTTTTAATGACACCACTTTTGTTTCTGCTGCTATCAGAATAGATTCTTTGTGAGTGTGGTTTTCTTCTTATAATACTGCATAAATAACCACCGTGTACGATTTTTCGCATGCATCACTAAAACCGTGAAGTAACACTTTCTTTGTTGTGCCTAGCCACCGTGAAATAGTAATCGTGATTTTTTGTAGATATTTTCGGAGTGCTGCCCATGCCTGTAAAGTATGGTCCGGCAATTTATCAAACCAGGATAATTTTTAGAGCCAGAGGTCTTAAAATATGATTTTCACTCAGTAATGAATGGCTGTTTGATCGTAACTTTCGTAAGTTAAGCCCATGATGAAATCTCGCATTCATTTTACGAGATATTTCGTATTTGCTGCTCCGAACATTAGGTCGTCGACGTAGAAGTCACGCATTATAGTTTTTGCGGCTAATGGTGATGTTTGGAGGTTTATAACACCGATTTCCAGTAAGTTTCGGATCGCGAGAAATGGTGCAGAAATAGTTCCATACATCACAGTATTTAGCTTGTATGTTTGCACTGGTAACTTGGAGTCATCTCGCTACAGTATGTTTTGATGAAGCCAATCGTCTGGTACATTTTTTCGATGTCCCCGGTGAGTGCAAATTTGTAGTTTCAGCTAATTCCTTGTTCGGTTTCTAGTGCATCTGTTCGATTGTTTAAGAACTTCAATAGATCCTCAAACGTTGTCAACTCTACTTCAAGGGGTTGTTGTGTCTATAGAGCTCTCATTTCACTGTCCACCTTGGTTAGCGCAATGTATGTTAATCAGTGATCCTGTCTCTTTGCGTTTCTAGTAGTGCTTTAAGTCCTCTAATGATTCCATCGAACGAGTCCGTTATCTTTCGAAGATAGTTTGACTGATAATTGGTTGCTCCATGAACGATTTAATGAATGAATTAATCGTTTAATGTTTCTGATCGTACCATTGAATTAATTTCGTAAACGCTTCGTGATATTTTGTGCCGATAACGGGAAAGTGTCGGATCAACGCCGTTGGCTCACCGTGGATCAAACTATTTAAATATTTAAATTTTTGTGTCATTGTTAAATAGTCTTTGTCGTGAATAGAAGACGTGTAAATATCGAAAAATGACTGCCACTCTAAGTAGTCACCGTCGAAATTGAGGATGGACGTTTTTGGCAAACGAACTTTAGTGCTATGCAGTTTCGTAGTATTTAAGGTGGTATTATTCGCTTGTGTCTGCATCGATGGAGCTGACTGCGCTTTCGAATGGTACCGTTGAGCGGTATGAGGTGACAATAGACAACAGATTAACATTTAAAAATCATATCAGTGTTCTACAAAATCAACTAATTTATGACAACCACCGCCTTTATGACTGTTGGCTAATTTTCTAAGAAAGAATTTGTAAAGTAATTTGTAAGCTAAACTTGCCTACATCTGAGATGGTAATCGTGGGAGCCATAACTTTTTTAATGCCTGATCTGAAAGATCATTGAGTATTTGGTCTATTATGAAACATTATTCGCTTTCGAAAAATTCGATATCCAGCGATTCGATATGCGGCGAATATGCCTTTTATGAAACATATACGCTATTCGCTGTCTATACAGCAGGCGAATTTTGACGTCACATTTTCGTAAAATTCGATTCATATCGAATTATCCGAAAGCAAACAAATATCATAATACCAAAATACGTCGCGAATCGAAATTTTCGACAACGAATAAGTTTTAAATAGACCTCCAGGATCGGTCTTTAGAATTTGTTATTCCGTCTGGTGTTCAACAAGTCAGTCACCTTAGACCATTACTTTTCACGGGTTTATTAACGATGTTGTGCAATATTTCATGTTTTGAGAGTGCCTATTGTATGCTGAGGACTTCAAAATGTATACTGAAATTATTTCGTGTAGTGATATTGTAGATATGCAACACGAGCTAGAAAAAATAGCCCATAGAGGATCCTGATTTTTTAATGGAAGCACAACTGAGTATAGTGTTTGCGATATTCGAGATCTTGGCGTTATATTTTAAAACAAGCTTTAAAAGACTACGTTTGAAGCAAAGAATACTCTCTATTGGGATTTATTAAGCGTAATAGGAGTCAATTGTATGACTTTTTCACGTTTACATCTCTCTAAGCTACTAACGTCACCGGTCGTATAGTGGTGGTTAAAGTGTTGGCTTAAACACACTGCGATGGTGAGCTCAATCCCGTCGCTGACCAATTGTGTGTAAAATCGTTGGCTGGGCTGACCACCTACAAAGATCACTAACAAATAAAATAAAAGGTCTGAAAGATTTTGTAAAAGATCTCAGAAAAGGATTAATGTTGGTCTGTAATGCTGTTGACTTTTTTTATGCTACTATAACGTCAGGTCGGTATTACAATAATCCTCAGTAATTTGGGATCCGTTTTATTTAGCTCATTCAGCGAGAATCGAAAGTATCGTTTATACCTAACTTAAAACGTTTCTTCGCGAACTTTATATAAATCGACTTCCTCTTCTGTCAAGAATGATCATTGCGAGTATTTTGGGTGTGAGTAATACCCCACTTGTTAATGCACTACCTTAGGTCACCTCTCTTAGAGAGTGTAATTGTCAATCCTACCGTTCCGTTGGTGAATGGGTGTTGCTTTCGATATTGATCCCAATCGATAACCAGTGATTTTCGCTGCTAATGATGGGCTCATCGAAATATTTTTTTTCTTTTAACTGTTATCAGTTGTTTAGACTTGACCAGGAGCAACCTCTAAAGGTGGGTTGTTGGTAATTTTGTTGTCTTTCTCACATACTGAGTCCGAAACAGTCTTGATGTAGGCTTCCTCAGTTTGATTCCATCGTTGTTCTATATACTAGTGGCTTCATTTCTATGGAGATCGAGTTGATCGTTTCATTGAAGATATTTCTTGTTTCAATATCGCTCTTAACCCTTATACTAAACGGCAAAATAAAAAAAACATTACAGACGGCAGAGTCCCCCGGGTGACTGTATTATTTATACACGTAATGTGTATGGCCTGAAAGAGAGTGGGGGAAAATTATAAACGAAAAAGTATTATAACGGCAAATTGTGTGGCCAAACATGTTTGTGCGTGTTTATATGATAGATTGTGTTTTGTTTTTTTTTTTTCGTTGCGACACAACATTATTCAAATTGGTCGTGAGAGATGCACAGCGAGGACGTGTTTTCACATTAGCATATAAATTTATCGAACAAATAGTGGGTTTTTTGTTAAAAAAAAATGTCAAAGAAAAGTCATTTGGCGATGGAAGCAAGTAGTGTGAATGAGCCATCCGGTAGTAATGTTGTAAGTATTAGTGAAATAATATCTGGCCAGGATTTGCCTTTCAACAGGCATGGATTATTGGATTTAACAAGGTTTGTGTAAACTATATTTCATTTTATTTAGAAATTTTTTGCAATATACTTTTGTTGATTACTAGATTGACTGATGACGATTTGGAAATGTTGTACGTTGATGATGATGGTGGTGGTACCATTGAAAGTGATACCGACAATGATGATTGGGTGCCGAATGTTCATGCATCCAATGAAAAATTGGAAGATTATGCAGTAGAATACAATGCCATTGTTGAGGACGACACAAATATTGAAGAGGATGAGATATGGATTCTGATGCTGCTGAGGATGTATGACTCACTGCAAGTTATATGGCCCCACGTTTGAACGAATTATCATTGTCACAAAAATTAATAGCACGCGATGGCACAGAATGGGCAAAAGAACTATTTTTAAGCTATCAAACCAGTTTTTGCAATGTTCTTCGTAAATTAGGTCTTCATTGCTATTCTTGCAATCCAGATTGCAATTCTTGTCTTTTAGCAGGTGGGCCTACAATCAAACGATTGAACGCTCATGTCAATACATTCAATTCCATTTTCACACAGCCAATGAAGACCGTAATCATTCTTCATACCAATCGCAAAGCCCAGACACTTGCTGCCTTATGAAATAAAAGAAAATCCACATCGCGATGAACGGCAATGGCAAAATATTGGTGAGATCGAATTCGACGCATTCTTGGCTATATTGCTGGTCATGGGTGTACACAAATCAAATAATGAACTTCTAAGTGAGCTATGGATGCACCAGGTAAACTGCATTTATCGTGCCTCAATGAGCCGAGAGCGTTCCAAAGCCATATGGATTACAATCGATAAACAGCTGTTTCCGTTTCGTGGCCGCGTATCGTTCAAGCGATACATACCATCAAAACTGGCTAAATATGGTTTGAAGGTATTTTGGGCCACCGACGCGAAAACACATTATCCGTTAGGCGGCATCATCTATCTGGGACGGCAACCCGGAGCCGATAGGACACGTAATTTGGGTGAGAATTTTGTTCTTTAGTTAATGAAACCATACGAAAACAGTGTCCGAAACATCACCACTGATAACTTTTTCACAATATTGCCTCTGGCTGAAATGCTTGCAACTCGTAAACTGACCCTTATTGGAACATTGCGCAAAGGCAAACGCTATATCGCCAAAGAACTAATGTGGAAAAAAGGGGATAATGTCGGTACATCTGTCTTCGCGTACCTCAAGAATTGTACAATGGTCGCATACACCGCAAATCGCAAACCAAATGTGATCCTTTTATCTTCGATGCATTTTGATTCCGAGATCGACGCTATAAGTGGCAAGCCGCAGATAACATTAGATTATAACAAGACGAAAGGCGGTGTGGACACAATGGATCAGATGGTGAGCATTTATCTCACATGTTTCAATGGTATCAATCTCTCTATTTTGTTTCATTTGTCAGGTAACAGCATATTCCTGCAAGAGAAAGACCAATCGATGGCCGCTGGCTATGTTCTTCAACATGATCGATATAATGACTTTAGCAGCTTATCTCTTTTTTATTGAAACCCATCGTGATAAGACATTTCGCACAACGCGCCGAGTATTTATCACCAAATTAGCTTCCGACTTGGATGGTTACACGCATACCTGGTTACACAAACACCTTTAATTACATTTTTTTTACTACATACTAAACGGTAACGTATTACAAATTTACAAAATATATGAAGAGATGATAAAAATATGAAGAGAGAATCGTGATTTTTGACTAATATTTTTTGTATGGCTTGATAAAATATTGATGGTTTTGTCTTTCCCCGTATTACCCCATATATTTTCTGTTTTGCACGTTCTCTCTATACAGTAATATAAATAGTATTATAGTAGTGAGAATACCATCTTCAAAAATAAATATATATAATATGATTTATAGAGAGAGATATATAGAGAGTTTTGAGAGAGTATAAAACAAAAAATAAAATTATACAAAACATAAATACCGTTTCAAAGAGTTGATACAAATATAGAGAAGTTGAGAGAGTGTAAAACAGAAAATGAATGAGGAGAAAGTAAAAAAAAAACGTGAACTGTCAGTTGTTTTTTGTGTTCTTAGTTTTGTTTATTTGTTTCGTGTGAATCGTGGTTACAAAAACCTTAATTTCATTTGAAAATAAATTTTCTAAATGATCTTAAAGAATTTTATAACTCATTAAGAAGTATTTCAAAACCGAAGACGAAGGTAGTTTTTATTTAAAATTATGAAGAAAAAACATTTCGGCTAAAGAAATTCAAACAGTTTTGTTGTTTTGGTTATTTTTATTATAAAAAATGTAGTGCCGTAGTACATTTGTTTTTGACAAGGGGCTTTTTTTTGTGATACAATCAAATTTTGATTATAAAAAATTTTTTATGTTATTTTTGTCATTATGTGTATGAAAAAGTTACAATATAAAAAATATAAGATTTCGTTTTGGTGAACTTTATTGTTTAAGCTATTTGTCAAAACTATAAGTTAATTGTTTTATATAGTAAAAGTGTATGTAACGAAAAGTGTAGTGAAATTCACCCTAAAAATAATTTTTTTTAAGTACGACTATGGATTACTCAAAATCTCAGAGAGAGGAAAAAAATGAATGAAGTTTGTTTTCACAGAAAAGTATTCAAACTCAAATTTGGTTGTGGTGAATTTAGATTTGGTAGAAAAAATTCGCGCGCCAATTTTATTATAGTGATTTTTTTTATGTGATGTAAAGACTATGATTTGATTTTTATTATAATTTGAAATATGACCAGTTGATCTACAATTTTTAATTATTTATTTAAAATGGACAACGATAAATTAATCAAGTGTGTACAAGAAAATAATATTTTATATAATCAGGAGAGTAAATATTATAACGACAATAATAAAAAGGATAGAACTTGGGAAGCGATTGGAGATATTGTCAACCGTAGTGGTAAGTTAAGTAAAGCGTATCAAACGAACACTCAAATCATTTCAGTTAATTCTGATAATTCCGTTAATTCACGACAAAAGAACGTGCTTATTATAAAGCCAACATTTTTGAAAAAATTTCAAAATGTATCTTTTTTTAAACCATATTTAGTGATCGTTGTAGATGGTCGAAACGATCAATTTACAAAATTTCCAAGTCTATAACTTTTTAATTAAATTTCATTTTATTCAATTTTTTAAGGGCCTGAATGCAAAAAACAATGGAATAACCTCAGAGATTCCTTCCGCCGAGCAATAAAAAAAAGAAGGAATACAAAAACCGGTAAATTAAAACCTAAACAATGGAGGTACATAAAAGCAATGTCGTTTTTGAAACCTTATATGAAAAAGATGGAAATAAGTCCTTCTATGGATTTTGATCTAAGCGATGATACCACGGATGATGCAGAATTTGATGTCTTAAACGAAACTGAAATTGATGTATTAAACGAAACTAAATTTAATGCAACAAACGAAATTGAATTTGATGCATTAGCTGAAAGTACAAATAATTCGTTTGAAATGAAGGAAGAGGTATCACCAATAGGTTCGACTCCAATAAAAAGAATATACAATAGAAAAAGTGAAGAAAAAGTGACTACTTCGACATTAGGGGAATACTTCTTGAGTAAATATGAAGAAGAGCAAACTAACGAAGTAGACTTGTTTTTTAAAAGTATGGCTGGAATGGTAAAAAAAATGTCACCATACAACCAAGCGTTAGCAAAATCTAGAGTTTTTAAAGTTGTTTCCGAGTTAGAAATGGCAGAATTATCTCAACAGCCACCAATGCAACCGCCTACATCAGTATCCAGCCAAAGAGTAGAACCACCCAGTTTAAGCTTTAATAATTCGGATAGTGCAATAATGCAACCGCCATCACCTGTTGCTTTAATTGCTTTAAAATACAATTCTAGGGCAAATGGTGAACCAACGCCTGTGAAATCAATGGTAACACCACCACCGTTAGCAGCACTGTCGCAAACGAATTCAAATACAAATAAAAAAACAGCCAAATTTTATAAAAGTTGTTCGTCTAATTTAAAACATGAAGATGCATTAGAAATACAAAATTAATGTTTAGTGTATTTATCGAAATTATTTTAAGTAAATATAAGTATAATAATAAAATTAATATTACGTCAAACATACTCCCATAATTTTTATTTTGCACGTTTTCTTTTAAGCTATGTTGCCAACACATGAAAATCGTATTGCGGTAATCAAACATATTAGAATAATTTTTGCTCTTCGTCCATTTCACCTATACAAGTGGAGGAATACCGAATTACGCGGTCGAAATCACAAGCTTTTCTTGAGAAACCTTATAAACTTCCATCAATTGAAGTCCCTCAAATCACACTTCCTATAACCTTGGAAAATGAGGAAATATTAATAAAAGGGCAACCGTTAACTACAGCCACAGCAACAAGCCAAAAACCAGAAACACTACGAGAATCAGCCCCAACTGCATCTAACATAATACCTGCAACAATTCGTGAGAAAACTCTATTTCAGATATCTGAAACATCTGTCAGAAGTGACTTACAACCGAGACGATGGTTATTTATTAGTGGAATTGAACCATGCATTACCGATGAGCAGTTTAAAAGTTTTATTAGTAAAACGCTTAATCTATTAGATGCCAATGCTTTAAGAATGGTTCCCAATGCAAAGAACGGCGGAAACTATAGCTACATATCTTATCGCCTTTGTATGGTAGATGAGTTTTTCGTGTCAATGTTAAACTCTCGATCTTGGCTAATGGGACTTTTTATCAAGGAATTTAAGTTTAAACAAAAAACATATTTTTTACGGAATACCTTGACATCCAATATAACAACATAAATAACGGCTTGACTTATTCGTCTTGCTCGGTGGAAGACCTCGGAACGTAGTATTTAAAAAAATAAAAATTAAGTGGGGTTTGTCTCATTTACTACCAAAATGTCTTCGAAAGCTTCTGCGTTATTCTAAAATTAATTTACTTGGCTTATGTAATTGGTGAATTAGTGTTAAACTCTGGCAAAACAATACAATACTTGGAAGAAGTTAAATGGAAAGATACTTGAATTCCCAAAGCCATAAACGTCAAAATGACAAGATTTTTTCAGATACTGATGCGTGGTTTTGAAAATAATATTATCCGCCATGGTTCCGACTAATATGTCTTACAATAACACCAAGAGCACTGATTCGAAAGAAATTGCGGACATGTTTGCCATTCAATTAATTCTCCCTTTATCACTGATGACAATATGTTACCTGCACTGTTAAATTATGAAGACGTACGAATACCCTTCCAGCGTTATTCAGGCGACACAGCAAACATCAATTAATCTACCCATTCACGTGATAGATGCGCCAGCAGAACTAAAAAGTAATAAAGCTCAGCCATACTCTCAATCCAAAGAAGAATACAACAACAATGAAACAAATCGCCAAGTACATGAAGAAGTGAGATATAAGTCAGTACAAATGATTTCTGAAAATAGACAGATTAAGTTTGAACAACAGATGGCAACAGGAATCAATATTCAACCCAGTGCAATTAAGGATCGAGACCAGCGACCAAATTGCAATCTAAATAGTTACAGAGTATACCAACAAAAATTGGCTCATCACCCAATGGGTACATTAAGGTCCCCTAACTGTTGACAACATGTTGAGTAAAATATTCAGGTTGAGATCTAACCGCAAGCGATTAAAAAAATATGCGTCCATAGTTGTCTTAAATGTCATTTTTCCATCACACCAATTAGCATAATATAAATACACGTAGTACTACCTTCATAAGAAAAACAGTTTATCCATTGGTGTTCCAGGTGTCACGTCGATAAAATATCGTCAAAATTTAGTATAAATATATGACATTTAGGCGATGACATTTAGACATTTATATGACAAATATATTTGTATACATATACAAATATTTAGATTATTTTAAAACGATACCAGTAACGACATCTAGCACGTCAATATTTATATTATGCAGTTAGTGTTGGCAGACCTGAAAGCGCCTAATATCTGATTATGAATGCAGAATGAATAAAAATCAACCATAAACCTCTGGATCATAAACAAATTGTACACATTTCAGGACCATTCCACGAGAGAATCCAAAAAACCTCAAACTCAGGCTATATGGTTTAGGAAGATCAACAGGAACTAACAACGAAACAGATGGAAATGAGGCAAATTATTACAAAAGAGCTACTATATTTTTCTGATAATCCTCAGGAGTGGCCTATGTTTATATCCACGTATACACGTACAACACAGTTGTGTGGGATATCAACCGACGAAAATGACTTAAGAAATGTTTGCGGGGAGATGCAAGAGATGTGGTTAAAGCATAGCTCAGATTATAAAAAAAATTACGAATGATTTTCTGTCAGTCTGAGGTCATACTCGACGCGTTGATAGAGCAGGTTAAATCAAGGCCACCAATCCACCCGATAAAATTAAGAAGCTATAGTTAAATTTTCAATGCAAGTACAAAATCTTTGTACAACAGCCGTAGCATGTCAAAACGATGAACATTTTAACACTCTTACGAAAAGTTGTTCAAAAATTGCCATCACATTTAAAATTATAATGGGCCGAATGTGTGTTTAATTTTCAATCGGCCAACCTACATAAGTTTAACAATTGGTTGAGTTCAAAGGCTAAAATGGCAAACGCTATGAAAAAGGAAATACAAACGAATGATCCTATTAAATACAACAAGGCGGCGGATCCTGACAACTAATATATAGCTTCAAGAATGTAGCGAATGCAGACAGGGCATTTAAATTCAATAAGGAAACTGATAGAGATAAAATCTGTGTGCTGAAGTGCAAATCTGTTCACGTATTAACAGAATGCCAGAAATTCAAAGATATGACAGGTGACGAAAGATGGAAGGCAATACTTGCGAACGGCCTCTGTCGAAAATGTTTCAGAAAACATTGTTTCTGGACTTGCAATTTTAGTATAAAGTATGAGATAGATGGATGAAAAATGAGCCCCCATGTGCAAGACAACACGTAACGAAGAGCAAAGCTATCTAGTTGATCTCGAGATTTCGGGCAAATTTGTAGCAATGATGGGTACAAAATGTCAAACGTCCACAAGGTTGCATGCCCCGACCTTCCGATACAAACAGTGAACATTGACAGTGTGAGTACTCAGTTCAGTCATCTCAGAAACTTACAATTCGCTTGCTACTGCATTTATCGGGCTACAACATTTATATTTAGCAGTACCACTTCAGATTCGTGAAGGTAGTTTGGGAGAACCGATTGCGGCAAAAACACGTTTAGGATGGGCAATCTTCAATGAACTGAATCAAAGTAAAACATAATTTAACGATGAGCATTCAAAATTTTACATCTCGCACCAGTTTGATGGTGAATTTATGATCCAACCTTCAACTTTGGAAAATCGGATGCAAACAGCATCCGATTTTCAGAAAAAGTAAGAGTTTTTTTACTGAATAATTTTGGTGTTAGGATTCCTGAAAAAATAAGATTTCTGTAAGCATCCGCTTACATTATCTACCTTTCTTCACAGCTAGAAAAAAAGGTTCTAAATTATCCGTACCACTACCACACATCTTATTGAGATTCCGTCAACGCATTTTCGCGCTAATGGCTGACATAAAAAAAATGTTCCATCAAGTTAAAATATTAGATGAAGATCAGAGCAACGATTTCTCTGGCGGGAGCAGAATACGGATCAACTACCGAACGTTTATGTAATGAGGGTAACGAGCATCATGCTCTTTGAGCTTAGCACGGTATGTCAAAAATTTGAATGCAATGAAGTATCAAGAAGAAAGCCCCCAAGCGTCTGCAGCAATCAGTCGTAATCATTATGTGGACGACTGGCTCGAATCTTTCTCATCGGAAGGGGAAGCTTTTAAAATTGCAAGGCAGTTAATTCGAATTCACTCAGTCGGTTGGTTTGAAATAAGAAATTTTGTGACCAATTCGAGGCAAGTAATACACGAGCTAGGAGAACCAGAAACGTTAGTAAGCATGAGTTTAAATATTATTACGGAATCCGACGAAGAGAAAGTGCTCGGAATTTCGTGATCAATTATCGATGACACCTTCTATTTTCAAGTAAATTTCAATCGATGTGACAGTGCGATAATCAAAGATATTCGAAACCATACAAAACGTTAAGTTCTTCGAATTTTAATGATGATTTTTGATAATCTCGGATTGATAGCCCACGTCCTCGTGTTCGACTATATGAAGATTTTACGCCAAAACGCATAAGCAAAAGAATCGATGGAAATGATGGATAAACCTATTGACAAAATTAACATTTCACAATACGGTACTATATAGGTCATTCGAAAATCATGAGTTTGTAAATGCCAGTAAGGAGGCAAATGCATCCACCGCGAATTATCGTTTCGAATGTGAGGAGGGCAATTACTGCGTGTTGGTGAGTGCAAAGGCAAAAGCTGCGCCGCAAAAAGCAATGTCGATTACTACACTGAAACTACAAGCGGCTCTGCCTAGAACTCATTTGGTAGACATAATATGCTGCGCTCACACTTTGAAACCAACCAAAAAATGGTTCTGGTTCAAAAACCGTACTTTGTTGGTTACGATCAGATCACAGCCAAAATCGATAATTTGTCCCGTTTTGACTAGGTGAGATACTCGAATCCATTGATATTAAACAATGAAAATGGATTCTATCTAGGTGTAACTACGTAGGATATCTAAAGCGCTAGGCATTGCTTTCGACACAAAAAAATTCGATTATCCTGCCGAGTAAAGATCATGTAACGCGACTCATATTGGCCGAATACCATGAACAATTTCATCATCAAAACCACGAAACGGTCGTAAACGAAGTTCGACAAAAATATTACATCAGCAAACAACGAGTAGCACTGAAGCTAATCAGTTAGGCGTGTAAAATCGGGAGAGAAAAGCCATCATTTTCATGATGTTAATTACGGAAAATCTTCATCCTGATGAGCTAAGAAGTAAATTCCATAAAATACAATGGAAAATTCAACTCACCAGCTTCCATATATGGGCGGGAGTTGGGAGCGACTCGTTCGTTCAGTAAAAGAACACTTAACAGTGCTAACTAGAAAACATAATGATGAAGTCCTATGGTGTTATTTGATGGAAGCTGAAAATATTATAAATTTAAGGCTAACTTATAATCCCATCGAACCAGGTGAGAATGAAGCTCTCACTCCCAACCATTTTCTTCTGGGTTCGTTTGCACGTCAAATAACAGAGTGCTTATTGTACTCTGGAGGCAAACCAACATACTGGCCTTTGAATCCAAATAAAATCCAGATCTCATACATTTTTATGTAACAAAAGAGGTATCGTAAAACTGCATGTTCATAGAAGACAGTGAAGGATGTTAATAATTTGCTGATAACGAAGGTCAGATTAGAAGCTTATGTTGGTAGGGCGTTACAGGTTTTGGGTAAAATCAGCCAAATTGTTGGGGTATATTTACATAAGATGGGTGTATATTTTAACACAATAAAATTTTGTCAGAAAATATAAAGACGTATTTAAGGGTGTGGGTAAATTTTCAGAGAAATTAACGGTAGGTATTGATGAAAATACCATTCAGCGATTCAACCAGCAATAATTTCCAGCAAGCACAATGTTTGGTTGTTTTAAGTTCAAGCGTTTACCATTTGGGTTGAAAACGGCACCAATGGTTTTTCAACGCATAATCAAAAATAATTTCGAGGATATAAAAGGTGTTAAAGTGTATATGGACGATGTATTGATAGCTGCGGCAACAAAGGAGCAACTTGATGCAAAATTGGATGTGGTTATATTAGAACAGGATATACAGCCGGACAAAATTAGGGGAATTAAGGAAATAACCGCTCCGCAAGACAAGAAATCTCTACAATTGGCATTTTGGGAATGGTAAATTATTTAAGAGCATACATTCCAAAATTGTCTAAATTAACGTCATAATTGAGTGCGTTGTTAAAAAAGAATGTGGAGTTTAGGTGTTTGGATATACATACGAATATCTTGAATAAAATTAAAGAAGTGAGTTCAGGTAAACCTGTATTGGAGCATTTTGATGCTAGCAGACCTGTGAAAATTCAGACAGATGCCTCTCAAAATGGACTAGGATCATGTGTATTGCAGAATAGTTAGCCAATTGCGAATGAGCAATTGGCCAATTGCGAATGGGCAATTGTTTAGGGCATTGACTGATACAGGAAAACGATAAGCTCAAATAGATAAAGAGCATTTAGCGATTGTGTATGCATGCCGGAAGTTCCATCATTATGTTTATGGTAGAAGTGCAGTTGTAGAAACGCAGTTGTATGAGCCATTGGTGTCGATTTTTCAAAGAGATATCAACAATATATTTTGCGTAAGAATTCAAACTATGCGAATGAAGTTATTGAAGTATAGCATGCAGTTAGAGTATGTCCCTGGTAAATATATGTTCGAAGCAGATTTGTTGTCAAGAAATTTTAATAAAGATCAGGTCAAGTTTAGAGAGACAGAAGAGAAATTTGCGACTGAGGTGGTTTATTCCATTAACATGCAACCTGACAAATTCAATAGTTTGGTCAAGGAAACGGGTCAAGATGATGTTTTAGCAGCATTAAGTGACAAATGTGTAAATGGCTGTAAATGGCCTAAATAAAAAACAAAAGTTGAGGAAAATTAAAGGGATGTCGAAATGAAGTGTTGTCCTTGAATGACAGAATAATAGTGCTCATAATAATAGAGTGTTTTCCTTGAATGTGTAATAATAGTCTTTGGAGGAATGAAATGTTGTTATATAAGGGACATTTTGGGATAACGAAAACGATTGCTAGGGCAAAAACTTTACTGTATTGGATAGTCATGAATTCAGATATAGAAAATTTAATAATGAGTTGTGGGATTTGTGAACAATTACAAGCGTCGAATAGGAAAGAAATTTTAATTAAACAGAAAATACCGGAAAGACCTTTTGAAAAAGTCGCTGTGTATATCGCACAGTACGGAAATAAGTATTATTTACTGTTGTTCGACTATTTTTCTATGTGGCTACAAGTTAAACAGACGAATAGTACTTCGGCGGGTAACACAATTAGGGTTTTGGAATTGATTTTTTGTGTTCATGGTTCTCGTTTTGGGAATTTAGCAGGTTTTGTGAGGAGAATATGTTTCAAACAATAACATCTAGCCCAAAATACTCAAAATCAAACGGGATGGCAGAAAAAGGAGTACACATTGCAATACAAATGCTGAAAAAATGTAGCGAAAGTGGTACACCGTTGTGGAGATTATTGTTGGAATATCGAGATAAGCGAGGAATATCAAGATGAAATAAAGTGATTATTAAATAAGGTGAATAAAGGCAACGAATACAACATTGACCTTTGGGGTTATCCAGTTAATTGTATTCCACACGCCATTTTTGGATTTCGCATTTGGGACGCATTTATTTTGGCTGATGTAAGCCATCCGATTATTGGTGCTGATTTTCTCAGCAAAATTGGTTTGCTTGTAAATCGTACAACGTAAGCCGAAGGTGGATACAGCTAGGCAGATGGTTCATCATTACCACTTTGGTCAGGGACTCCTCGTTGAGCACGATCAATGGTCTAATAGACTATGGTTAATAGCAGCAGTCGACGTTGCATTCGATTATGATCAAAGCATTTCACCTCAATTTAACGACTTAGAACTTCAGAAAATGCTTAGAATAATTTCCAAAGGTTCTGAAAGTCCAAGTATTTAATTAATAGAGCAAAAAGTTTTTAAATTATCACTGGCTTTGAGATTTACTTTGGAATTTCCCCAGGAGTCATCAGATTCCATATCGCAGAGCCGTTATGCCGTATTATTTCCGACACCGTGCTCAGTATGGTCTAGTATGCATAACGATATTTGACATTGGTCCAAGTCTTATTGGGTCCAAGTCTTACTAATATCCAAAACCCCTATTGGGCAATTTAATATTACACATGGTCGATTTGAGCATATCCACTTGGATATTGTAGGCACATTTCATTCATCCCAAGGATATCCTTCGCAAGAACAATAATATTACTACTGATCAGCGAACACATTTTAAGTTCAAGCCTTTTACAGAGCTGCCTAAGCTCCTTATCTCACATAGGATAAGCACTTCGTATCACCTCCAAGCTAATGGCATGGTTGAAAGATTCACAGGCAATTGAAACCCGCATTTGTGGACAGAGGAAACTATAAATTGAAATTCGGAAGTTCCAATTGTTTTCCTTGGCATTAGAGCCACAGTAAAAGAATATATTAAATTTTGGTCCGCGTAATTAGTGTATGGTCAAAGAATAAAACTCAACAATTTCAAGATAGAAGGCAGACGACAAAAAAGCTTTTTACAATTCTATCAGCATGTGTGGAGCCTAACACTTCAATGCCGATCATCATATCCAGAAGAGCGTCTCATTGAAGTGTTAATGCGTAATATGATTCCTCATCTCGTAATATGATCGGTACTTCTGAAACGTCAATGGCCTTATCAAGTTGTGCGGCTTGCGAAAACACGTGGGCGCGGCTAAAAGTGAACCCATCTTACACTCAAGACCAGCAATAAATGAATTAAATTCCTGGGAACCGAACTATGAATTCAGAGATGAAGCTTCACCTGATGTGGCTGCAATGAACTTACCTAGGAATCTGTTTCCTAAACCAGCCCTTAATCAACAGTATCAAATCACAGACCATTCGTTTAAATCTGCAGATCGCAAGCCAATTTGCTATAATTGTTGTGACTTGGGACATATTTTTAGGGAGTGATCATTGCCTCAAGGATTGTTTTGTTATCGTTGTGGGTATCGTAATGTTACCAGTAATCATTGTCCTTGTTGTCTGGGAAACTCGTTGAGAGGTCAGTGGAGATCTGGGATCACTGCACCTCTTCAAATGTCAGACCGCAGTCAAAAAGTGGAAAAGTCAGTACCTGTTCAGCAGCTGCAAATTCCATTACTAAAAAGAGTAGTCGAGACGAATTTCCCAACTCCACCTTCAACTCGTCTGTAAATTCTGATCACTCGTCTCACAACAGCAAATTAAGTTCATCTCAAATTTCGAAAACATTACATCCTAATACACAATTTTCTTATTTCCTTTGTCAAATTTCCAAATTAACTGATTCTGTAATATCTAATAGTCCTTCGTCAGTGAAATATAAAAGTAAACTTTATAATAATCCATGGGCCGAACCATCGTCCATGTCCGTATACAGGCTGACTGGAGCAATGCAATGTGCAGATGGATTTAAAATCAAACCTGTATTCGTGCGTCTTCGATTTGGCTGGTGGCGGCGTAAAGTAGGACGTTAAAAATTAACCGCGAATGAGTTGGAGAGCTTTGGCCCCAGAAAAGATTGCAGGGTTCTAAAACAAAAAAAACATTATAATAGGAAACAGCAGGAACCTTCTCGTATATATTGGCATAATAAAAGGGGCTAATAGGCTGTTTGGAGCAAACTAAATACATCAGCTCAATTGACTTAAAGGAAGCCTTATGGCAAATACCCCTCGATAAGGGGGCTCGTGACAAGACAGCATTCACTGTTCCTGGGCAATCCTTGTATCAGTTCACGGTCATGCCATTCAGCTTGTGTAACGCTGTGCAAACCATGTGTCGCTTTATGCATAAGGTAATCCCCACTGAACTGCACGAGTCTACCTAGATGACCTTTTTATAACTTCCGCAACCTTCGGCGATCATTTTAGATTGCTAAGTGGCTCAACTTTTAAAGAAAGGAGGACTTACAGTGAACATTGACAAATGTAAATTTCTACTTAAGGAAATATTAAATTTGGGTTATGTGGTTGGAGATGGATGTTTAAAAGTGAACCCCGAAAAGATCAAGGGAGTAATAAATTATCCGGCACCACACACACTTAAACTTCTCAAAAAGGATCTTCTAAAAAAGGAAAAAAAATTATTTGGACTTCCAATGCTCAGTCGTCTTTTGAAAAATTAAAAGCTGCGCTTTCCAGTGCTCCAGTATTAGCGCACCCTAAATTTAATCGGCCTTTCTTTATCCAGTGTAATGCTTCCCGGGAGGGAATTGGAAGTGTTTTATTTCAAGTGACGATGATGGTGCTGAGTGTCCAATAGCTTTTATTTCACAAAAACTCAACAGGGCTCAGAAGAACTATTCGGTAACCGAACTAGAGTGCTTAGCAGCTGTTGTTAGTGTGAAAAAGTGTCGTTGTTACATAGAGGGATATTCGTTTACGATATACACAGACTCCTCATTACGCTGTATAATGACACAAAAAGATTTATCTGGTAGACTAGCTCGGTGGAGTTTAAAATTTCAACCTTATACCTTTGATATTTCTTATCGAAAAGGATCGGAAAATACCGTTGCTGATGCTTTGTCTCGTGCATTCTGCGAAACTCTCAACTCAGAAAGAACAACCAGTTGGTAGAAGCATTATGAAGCAGACATAAAAACCACATCTCATTCATCCGTATGTGCGATTGAAGAATTATGTGAATCTGTCACATTAATACCTGATAATACAAATACCACTTGCAGTTTAGTCGTGATAGAAAAAGGTTGCGTTTTTGCAGTGCATCGGACTTGATTGATAAATAAAATATTAAATAAAATTTATAAATCAATAACTGTGCGAAATAAAAATAACTTTGAATAAAGAAATTAAATAAAGTGTTTCACCAAATATCACTCAGAAGATTAAGGAGAAGAACCAGATTTTTTTAAAAATAATTTGACATATGACGGCGTTGGTACTGCCCTTACAAAGAATAGTGTTGACTATTCTTTGTAAAAAATGGGTTTTCCCGTGTAGGATTTTTCTTTATATTTACTTTTCTTTCCTTGAAAGATTTTAATCTAAAGAAAATTATATGGATTTTCTTACAAAATTAAGCTAAAAATAAAAAAACCCTTCTATTGCTTTTTTAAGTGTGAGTGAAAGGTTATACTGCTTGGGTTGTTACCATAGACGGTTTTGGCAGAGATAAATTCGTGTCTATGGTTAAAATAAATATCCAAAAATAAAGATTAATGTTTCATTCCACGTTAATTGGCTTAGTTTTTTACAAGGGAGTACGTGCTACTGCCTGGTGTACTGGTTTGGGAGACCATATGTATGCTGACGGCATTATTTACCTATCATACCTTCATCGTATTTTATAAAGGATTAAATAATTAAATAAGGAAATTAAGGAATGTAAAATCGTTTTACTCGTATGTACAAACAAACCAAATTATTTATTGCTCCCACGGCATACTCTATTGTATATAAACCAAATTCTATGTGTGTGTATACACACATCTCATTATTATAATTAAAACTGTTGATTTTTTTCGCACTGGTAAATCTTTTTCCGTAAACAACTTTTTGTTAGGTTATTAAATTTTGAAAAACTCAAAAGTTCGTATATACGCAACAAATATTTGAGCTAAATAACGTAATATTGAAAATTGTTTTTTAACATACATATATTTATTTACATTTTGGTGTGCGTAATTGCATAAATAAATAAGTACATAATATGAACATAACAACAGAACAAAACACATGTAAATATTTAAATTGTTTTGATAGCAGTATTTTTTCATAACACAACATATCCTAAAGTTCAGTTAATTTAACAAAATCCTTTGAATCGTAAATTTATTTTTTTCTTAATTAACAACAGAAGTTTACAAAACAAAGCTGGGAAATCAAAATATCTTAAAATAAATAGTTGAAATCGTCTTCCATTATACAATTTTAAAGCTAAAAAGGCTTCATAATCCAAATTTAACAAAAATCCTTAAAAAAAGTAATCCATTACATTATGTTCGTAGGTGTTAAGTTCTGAGTAAAAAAATATCGAAAGGATTTATAATACCAGGTAGGATGATGATAATAAATTTAGCTTAATCCTTAAACAAAAATATTTCGGACATAATCAATTTAATTTGTTTTAATGAAATCGACATTTAAAATTGGTAGGCTGTTTAACATCGAAATTTCATGAAATGGTTGCTAAAGAAATAAATGCTTTTTTCTTAAATTAAAATTTACCTTGTCGATGGATAAAAAAGAAACATAATTTTTCGAAATACCAATAATATGACAAATGGATAAAACTTTCGTTCGAATTTCGTGTGCCAAAACTCATGTTCGTTTTAACATTTGTATTGTCTATGGCACTCATGAATTATGTATTTCTAAAATAATATACTTTTACTAACGAATGGATATTATAATGACCGATCAAAACACGTGACTTTGGTAAAAGTAAGAATATTTCCCTAAAAACTGCAAAGCTCCTATAACAACATAATGTGCAGATACATAACTTGAAATTCACGCGAATCTAACTTATTAAATTATTATGAAATGTGATGGGCGACCATCTAATTGATTTAATTGCTTAATAAAATTCTTAACACTCACCGAAAAATGAAAGTTATCCTTGGCGGGATCTCCTTTAGTTCTGAAATAAAAAAAAAGAATGTTAAAATTATATGATCAATTCCTAGCCGAAGTGTCAAATTATTTAATAACGTATATGACAGTAAACAAAGGAAAATACAATTAAAATTTTATCTCATCAAATGTTCAGTTGAATGATTTATTTGGAGTGAGCGACCAAACATTAAGCAAGATTTTCCCGAAAGCCAGCGTTGCACGTTATAGTGTTTTCCTGTATCTTGTATTTAAGTTCTATTAGTAAAATTATTTTTACAGTTGATATTTCGCCATATTTATGTTGTATGATAAGTTTACGAAAGTATAAGATTCTTATTAGATTTCGAATAAGAATAGTACGAATATTATTCAAATATGAATCTTGTACTTTCGAATTCGTAAAAAAGATTCAAATTATTTATTTCCATTATTGATTAGATCACGCAAGTTTTAATATTTTGTAACGACGGAATGTCATTACCATATGGACAACGATAACGACGATTATTCAGATATTTCTGATTTTTAAATTTATTTATAAATAAATCTTTTTGCACTCTAAAAATCAATTGAACTTTAAAACTCTTCCTATTTGTCTTAATGTTTAGGTCCCGTGCTCGCATTGTTTCGCCGAAATTAAAAAAAATTTACATAAATGATGTCCCTACTAATTCTAAATCTAATAGATATGCAAAAGTTGCTGATAGCGTGCAGTAAGTTTTATTTTTAAATTATTTTTTGATATCTACCAACGGACATTTGATTAATATTATATTGCATAAATATTATCTTTGTTATGGTTTAGGTCACCGGTTTATGATAAAAACAAATTTGTAACAGCCGCCCATGTCGAATCTAATCTTACCATAACTTTGAAAGATACCTATAACGAATAGTAAGTTTAATATATTTAATTAATTTGTTTATACTTCCAATCAGATCATATAATTAATCATTGTGTATAATTTCTGGTATGGCTTAGATCTCACACTTCCGGTTTACCGAGCAAAGAGCAAACACAAACAATTGAATCCGATGAATATTCAGATAATGTCGAAATTGTTGCAATCGATGGCAATGTGTAAGTTTAAAATATTTAGAATAGTTTAGCTATTCGAAACTGTAATTTAATTTTTTGCAATATTTTGTATAGGTCAAAGTACAAAGGTTTACAAAACAAAATGTCAAACACGAAGAAATTATACAGAATTCGCGATGATTGGTTCAAAAACACAAAGTATCAAAACTGGGTTGTAAGAGTAGAAAACAATACAAGCAAAGTATCATGCAAGTACTGCAAAATTGCAATATATGCTAAAAAATTCATTTTAGATCGTCATGCTAGTAGTAAGAGTCATATCGCTGCGTCCAAACCATTTAGTGACAGGCGTCAACACACCTTAACCTCTTTCAAAACCAAATCTAATAATAACAACGGCTTGGAAACCTATTTATCTTTGTATGTAGCTTGCCACCAGTCAATTTTACCCACTGGACATTTATGTGATGTAATTAATTCAAAGTGCCAAATAACACCAGAAATTAAGCTACGCAGAACCAAATGCAGTAATATAATACAAAATGTGTTAGGCGTACATTTTCGTGCAGATCTAGAACGCGACATAGGTAGTTCTCCATTTAGCCTATTAATTGACGAATCGAACGATATAAGCGTAATTAAATATTTGTTCGTCAACATAGGAAAATTGTTTCAACATATTTGGAACTATGTGAGTTATCAAAGTGCGATGCGCAATCGATTGTCTGCGCAATAAAGGACACGCTAAACAAATTTAATTTAGACATTCAAAATCTATTGGGATTAGGGACTGATAACGCATCGGTAATGACCGGCATCAACAATGGAGTTCATGCAATTTTAAAAAAAGAAACACCTTCTTTAATATTAATACGATGTACATGTCATTCGATTGCTTTAGCCGTACATCATGCCAGCAAATGTCTTCCGTTGGAGCTCGAATTTTTATTGAGAGAAACCTATAACTGGTTTGCACATTCAAGTCTTAGAATGCACCAATACAAAGAATTGTATAGATTAATTAACGATGATGCAAATCCTTTAAATATCCCAAGAATATCTGATACCCGCTGGCTTTCTATTGAAAAGTCAATAAAAATCATTTTATCCGCATGGTTGGAGCTTAGTACGATGTTTAATATCGAAAAACATCAGTGCAAAACCGCAGACATATTAAGCAAAATGTACTCTAACGACATAAATAAAATATATTTTATTTTTTTAGCACCAATTTTAAAAGAAGTTTCGAGCGTTAACACTGCGTTTCAATCTAAATCAGCCGATCCATCGAAATTGTTAAATGATTTAGTAAATTTACTAAAATCACTAGCAAGAAAAATTATTTACAACAGAACATGTGACGTAATTACAATGAATATAACAGACTATATAGATTGGTCATCGCAATTGGGATACGCGTTTGAAACAGAAGTGAAAAATTTACCTGAACTAGACCAAAATTCAATCAGAAAAAATTGCATTGTTTTTATTCAAAATTTAATAAACGAATTAAAAAATAGATTACCAGAAAACATTTTGCGGCTAAAACAAATGTACGTTATCAGTATTGATAAAGTTTTGTGCAAACATAAAGAGTCTATATTACCGATTTTAAAATGTTTTGAAACTGATCCTGGCGTCATCACTGAAATTGAATTTGAATACAACAACATTGATACAATTAAATGGCAGTCTACAACAACTACAGATTTATGGGTAGAGGTAGATCAATATCGAGATGCTGCTGGTCAAAATCCATTTGAAAATATATCGAAGTTTGCCATTAAATTACTAATACTTCCTCATTCCAACGCCGATATCGAACGAGTATTTAGTCAAATGAACTTGGTGAAAAATAAAACGAGAAATCGGATGCAATTTGAAATGTTGAACGCTATTCTTACGATTCGATTTGGCCTGCAAAGATATAATCAATGCTGCAACAATTATGATCTGCCAACCGAAGTGATCAAAAAAGTTGGTACCATGGTCGCTTACCATAAGGAAAAGGAGGAATTACCTATTGAGGAGTTACTAATTCACTTGGATTAGAATTTGTATTTGTGTAGCGTTCGAATCGAAACATGTTTTTTTATTTATGTAAACATTTTATTATATTTGGTATTTATTTGCATTACCTAAATCATGAATTTATATGTGAAATAATTTAAGTTAATTTTTTGTGATATTATTTTGATATGCTTTAGCTATTCAGTATTTTATTATATTTTATATTTATTGGGTTCAGATTTACTATATATAAATTATAAATTTATATAAAATTGGATCAAATGGGTATTACATTTTTGTGATATTTAATAAGATTAAATCAATTATTAAATGGTTGTTATTTAATTAAATAAATTGCCGTTCTGCCTAACCAAATTTCATTTTATACCTAACATTAAATTTGGGAGGGCATAATTGAGCATTATTATTTTGTAAGTTATTTATCAGGATACTGACTTTGTACCGAAATAAAAAACTGGATTTTATTCAAAATTTTGTTTTTTTGTTGTAATTTTACGTAAATATTTTTTGCACTATACACCATCAATTTAGCACTTATTTGACATTAGTTTAGCACTCATCAACAAAAAATAGTTGGCAACACTGCCGAAAGCGCAGGTCTACCGAACACCCACTTTTACTTAGGCCAATAGTTAGTATTATATATTTATGCCGTTATCAGTATAATTATATTCTAAAAATAACGGGAATCTTCAATGTTTCTCTGAAAAAAGTATAAAACTGAACTAATTTGTCCAAACAGTATGTAATGTTTTGTAATAGTCGCGGAATATTGTGAAATTAAATTTTAAATAAAAAAACCCAAAATTTAATGGTTTTATTTCACTTGTGTATTTACAAATTATTATATCACCTTAAAATCGCTTTTTTTTAAATTTTCATGTTGTCGCGTCGAAAGTTGTAGGAAAGAGAAAGATTTTTATTGGATCGCTCCAAACATCAAATATTGATCTAATAAATTTCCCCAATTATAATAATTTATACAACTATAACCGCGTCATCTGTGTCTGAACTCGCGAGGTATTATTGAGAAATTGCATAATTACTAAAAAATAAAGTATGTAAAAGTAATTTTACATCTAAGAAATCAAAAGATAAGTTTGAATTTAAGTTAAATTCTGAATTGATTTTTTTTTGTTTTGAAGAACTTAATCGCATGTTCAAATTAAACCGCCCCGTTAACAACTCCAGTTGTTAACTAGTTGGTAGCTTACATACTTTTGTGATTGATCGCTTCATTATTGTGAATTCTCGTCTGAATGAACTTCAATAATTGTGCCTAATGCCCATTTACGTAACGGTAAATTATCTTCTTTAATTAGCACTAGGTCGTTGATTTTTAAATTTTCCATTATTTTAGGCCATTTGTTTCGCTGTTGAAGTGGATTTAAATACTCCTTGCTGAAACGATTCCAGAAACCTCTGACTCGTTGTTGTATCGACTGCCATCGCGATACTCGTGATATTGAAAAGTCTATTCTGGATTAATTTCCGAGATCGATGCTAATGTTGATGCTATTAAAAAGTGAGCAGGTGTTAGATATTCAATTGTTGGGTCCTCTTCAGATAAGGGACAAAGTAGCCTTGAATTTAAAATTGCCTCTATTTGAGTTAACAGCGTGGATATTTCTTCGAATGTCAAATTGTAATTGCTTGTGGCCTTGTTTAAGTGTAATTTCACTGATTTCACAGTAGCCTTCCATAAGCCCTCAAAGTGAGGAGTAGCGGGTGGTATTGAATACCATTGAATTGAATTTTGTGCCAAATATTCTGCAATTAGATAATTAAATGTTTGTGATCTTAAGATTTTGGATACCTTTAAGATGCCGTTTTGCTCCAATAAAATTTGTCCCATTCTCGCTGAATATTTCTCTTAGAGCGCTAGTGAGATATGTTACTGCTTCCAAATGAATGGCTTTTGTTACCATACAAACAAATAGGGCTATGTAACCCTTTGTCATTCTAGCTTCTCGACCTCTTTTGTTTGCAATTGAAATTGGACCAGCATAGTCCACTTCACATTTGCTGAAGGGTCTCGTCTGCGTGATTCTGGCTAGTGGTAAATTTCCCATAAGCTGTTTTGCAGTTGTCGCCCTTTGTCGGAAGCATTTAACACATTTTTTCAGCTCTTCCCTCGCTAGATTCCTGCCTATGACAATCCAATATTTTGACGGATAAGATGGGATATTAAGGAACGGCCAGGATAATTATTCTCATCGATAAATGGTGTGAGTGAAAGAAGATTACCATTTCTATTTAGTGTTTTGTTTTTTCTCAGCTCCTTTATTTCGTCAACGAATTCGATACTTTGAACATATCTTATTACTTGCCTGGTTATATCTTCCAATTCCTTTACCGTAAGAGGGGAATATTTTAGTTCGCTGCGGATCGCTTTAGCATTTGTTAAAAAACTGTTAACGAAACTTAGAATTCTCATTAGGTTATTAAGACTAGATTCTGGCAATTAGCTTTTCGATTAGGTGGCCGTCACTTTGGCAATGAAATGTATGCATCTTAAATAAATTTTTACTTCGCCTTTCTACATTTGTGTCAGAATTACCATATTTTTCATCGCATTTGGGCTAATATTCATTTTCCAACTCCAACCAGGCAGGACACTGTGGCAGATTCAATAATTAGGATGGGAACACTCCTCTTGCTGCATAATCAACTGGATTTTGACTTGACATAAACTTGGTTCCAGTGCTGCCTTGGTAATGAATTCAATATCTCCGCAGTCCGATTACCAACAAAGGTTTTTCATTTCACTGGGTGATCTGACAACCATGCCAAAATTATAGTCGAATCTGTCCATGCATTTAATTTGGTTGATGATGACATTGTATTTGTAATTGAAATAATTAATTTAGTTAAAAGACAAGCTCCACACAACTCCAATCTTGGAAGACTAACTTATGTTATGGGAGCAACTTTAGTCTTAGATGCCGCCAGGGTTACATGAGTATTTTCATCATCCTTTGTAGATGAACAATATACTACTGCAGAATATGCTCGCTCACTTGCATCTGAGAATTTGTGTAGTTCAGCTTTCTCATTGGGAATGTACCTCTCGATCTATAATTTTGTAAGCTCGATAAACTCTTGCTTCAGTTGACTCCAATGTCATCTAGTAATTCAACGTCCTATTCTAACTTTCGTAGCCAAAGCGTTAGAAACAACATTTTTGCGATTATTGTCGAAAGACCCAGCTTAACGGGTCAAATATTTTAGAGGCATATTGGAGATTAAAGTACGTTTTGTTGAAGTTGAGGGTTTTGGCAATTTTACCGGAAAAGTGGGGTTAAATTGTATGCCTAGAACATTTGTATTTGTTTCGGTTTCCTCTATTTCCAAAAAATCAGATGTATCCGCCAATTCCTTTACGTTTGACATCCATTTCCTTAACTTAAACTTAGACTGCCCAATGACGTGCTGAACTCTGCTTTTTAATCTCATTGCCTTTTCTAATGAGTCTGCTCCTGTAATTAGATCATCAACATAAAAATCATTTCTAATCACCTAAGCTACATCCGGGAATTGCTGTGTCATGTTATAGACTGATTGATGTAGAGCCTTAATCGCTAGAAACGCAGAACTTGCTAACCCGAAGGTTACTGTTGCGAGCACGAAGTGTTTCAGCGGTTCGTAATTATTCTCTCGCCACAATACTCTTTGGTAATTTTAATTCTCCTCAGGTACTCTTTTACCTACCTACATATTTTCGATATCGGCGGCTAGAGCAAATTTATGATAACGAAAATTTAATAACGTTGCCCAAAGATTAGGTTGTATTGTTGGAAAAAGCATATTCTCGTTAATCGACAAACCATTGCTAGACTTGCAAGATCCATCGAACCCTTCTTGAATTTTAGTTGTCTTGCTGGACTCTTTTACTACTCAATGATGTGGTAGATAAAAACTCGTTGCGTCACCGTTAGACTTCAAACTCGATATATTCTTGCATAACTTTTACATATTCGCATTTTAAGTGTGGATTAGCATTTAGTTTTCGCTCAAAATTTTGAAAGCGCTTCGTTGCAATGTAGCGTGAATTTCCCAATTTTGTAGTTTGTCTTTGAATGGGATTTTAACTATATATCTACCCTCTGAATCACGCTTGAAATTTGTTTTGAAGTGTATCTCGCATTGTTTTTCATCGTTGGTCAGTATTTTGCATCTTTGAATTCCTTCTAATTCCCAAAACTTTCTTAATGTCCCGTCAATATTCACATCCGCGTGAAAATTGTATCTCAGGTTGCTGTTTCATGTCTCAACAGTAAGATTACAATGATTTAATTCTCTTATTAGCACCCACCCAAACATGGTTTTTTGTAGCCTTTTATAGTCTGCAATATTGGAATTTTCCAAAACTGTCTCGAATTTTGACATTCGCCGTGGGAAGCAATGCTTGGAAATTATTAGTTGTATGCGCGGTTACCTTTAATCGTAGTTCATTGCAAATGCTTGATAATTTTGAGATTCCCCATTTTTTGAATTGGACACCTTTTTAATCTCATTTTCTGTTTGCGTTACATTTTGATGCAGTACGGTGTGGTGGTTTGACTTGCATTTATTACATCTAAAATGCGATCTACACATAGCAGCTTGGTGATTAGATCGTAAACAATTAAAACATAATATTTGCTCTGCAACGGAGCCTCTTCTGCTCGATACATCTAATTCTAAAACCTTGCCACATATATACAAATTATGTTCAGAATCACATTTTGGGCATATTGAGTTCTTATTTGGAGTAACATGCATTGCGGTTCTAACTCTTTCAGTTTCGTATTTACCAGTATGACTTGGTCGTTTAGTTTCAAAATCACCTAATGCTGTACCGCGTTTGTTGAGGCATTTTTTAAACTGCTCAAATGTTGGAAAATCTTCTTCGCATATATTTAGCGCCTATCCTTGCTTTGCCGCATCTAATTTGTTCAACAACATAAAAATTAACCACGGATCTCGGGTTTCAGCTTGCGGTCCAACAGCTTTAAGTCCTCTCAAAACTTCCTCCATCACATCAGACATGTGATGTAATGTCCTAGCCGAAGGTTATACTATGAATGGTTGGTCCGTAAACCTTTTCAATAAATTAGCAACGACATGTCGTTTATTATCAAATTTATCCTTAATTATACACCAAGCTCCTTCGTAATTCGCGTCAGTCATTTCAATGTACTTGAGGAATATTGTAAAGTTAAATTTAAAAAGAAAAACTCAAAATTTAATGGTTTTATTCAAAAATCGTTTTTTTTTATTCGCCATTTTTTTTAATTTTGATGTTGTCGCCTCGAAAGTTGCAGGAAAGAGGAAAATTTTTATTGGATCGCACCAAACATCAAATATTGATCTAATGAATTTCCCCAATTATAACAATTTATACAACTATTAACGCGCCATCTGTGTCTAAACTCGCTAGGTAATATTGAGAAATTCCACAATTACTAAAAAATATGGTATGTAAAAGTAATTTCACATCTAAGAAATCAAAAGATATGTTTGAATAATTATATAAAAATAAATATATTAATACAATAATAATACAATAATACCGAAATATTATAATATAATAATATAATGAAATAATATATATACTATAAACATATAATACAGTGATCCCTTCGAACTGCGCGGTTTCTGACTGCGCGGTTTCGGAGCTGTGCGATTTTGTTTTTATCACTGAAATTTAGCATTGAACGGTGAAAGTTTCGCAGCAGCGATATTTCAGCGAATTTTTGTGCAATATACCAAAAACGTCTCTATAGAAAGACCAACTATTCAAAAATTTGAATAGTGCGCCTCTTTGATCTAGTATTAGTTGTGTACAGATATAGCGTAAAATAAAAACAAAAAAATATTTTTACTAACACTAATATAGTTAGTTTTTTATGTTATTTTTGCTTTGTTATTTGTTATAGTACCAATATTACTTTATTGAGACGGATATGTAGTAGTATCAGTGTACGAAAAAATGGGTTGGTCTTTCTATAGAAACGTTTTTGAATATACACATATATGGTGAATCCCCTTAAATTGATTGATGTGACTTGCAATTTGTACATATGTACATACGAGTATGTAAATATGTAATAATTTAATAATTTTAGGTAATACATTGTTGCAGTTAACCGTTGTTTTCTTATTGAAAAAGGAATATTAAAGATAAAAATATTTTTATTTTTATTTTAGGGTAGATTTATATTAAAGTGACTGTTACACCAACTTTTCCAGTTTTATTTGACTCTATAATAGTTTTTTATTTAAGGTAAAAAAATTTTGCTGTTCAAGATTTAATATTAAAGCACATTTTTTTCACATGTTTTATGAAATCCTGTAAAATGAATCTGGCTAGAAAAAGAAAAATTTTAACATTAGAGGTAAAACTAGCAATTGTTAAAGCATTAGAAAATGACAAAAAATTATCCGTATTAGCTAGGAGACATGATATAAGCGAATCAAGCATAAGAAGAGTAAAATTAAATGCTGAGAAAATTAAAAGTTCAGTTGCCTGTTTTACATTATCTTCAAAAACCACGAAAACTGAAAAATTGCTAAGCTTGTGGTTAGAGGACCTAAATAAAAAAAAGGCAATTAGTTCAGGCATTATTCGTAGTAAAGCCATTCAATTTTTGGTCATTTCACGTAGAAAGAGCAGTCTTTATCTAATCCTAGGGAGTTTAAATTTTCAGCTAATAAAATTTTCTTAATTTTTAAAAGATCTAATAGAAACTAGTGAATATCTATCAAAGCAAGTTTTCTATGCCGACGAGACTGGCCCATTTTGGAAACGGATGCCGAGTAAAACGTTTATATCGAAAGAAGAGAAATCTGCTCCTGGTTTCAAGATTGCAAAATACAGCTTATCACTCTTGTTATGTGGAAATGCCGCTGGAAATTATAAGAACAAAGCACTGTTAGTTTATAAATTTGAAAATCCCTAAGTTTTTAAAAAAATTGACAGGTAAAATTTTCGAAGACTGGTTTTTAAATTATTTTTGCGTAGAAGCTGAGAATTATTGCAAAAGAGAAAACATTGTCTTCAAGATATTGCTCATTCTTTGCACCAAGTCAACCAGCACATTTGGCTGATTTGCATCCGGTAATATTTCTTCACCCGAAAGATAAACTCTAAATTCGTGAATATTGACAACAATACAACATCTTAGACTTAGAAAAATTAAATTTTCCACTGAGATCTTTCAGACCGGGCAATTGCCGCAGTGGTTAAGGTTAAAGCTACAATATTTGCGCGAGGGGTACTGGGTTCGAATCTCAACGGGAGAGGGCAGAAAAACAATTTTTGATCACTAGATTACGATCGGTGATAACGATGAACACCACTTGGAGTGCAGAGTCCATGGACTGAGCCATCGTCCATGCAGATGGATATTTAAAGCTAACGTGTATTCGTGCGTCGTCGATTTGGCTAGTGATGGCTTGAATTAGGACGTTAAGTTAACTGCGAAATAATTGGGAGAGCTTTGCCCCAGAACAGATGGCATGGATAAAAAAAAAGATCTTTCAGACGATATTTTTACAATTGGTGATCGTTGCAGGTGGTCAACCTAATAAATGGTTTTACACACAATTTGTCATGGCGTTGAGGTCAAGTAATTAAACAATCTAATATAATAATAACTAGCTTTACACAGACAATTCTAAAATTGTCAAATATTTATAAACGCATCTAACCTATATACATTTAAATTGGCACAAAACATTTAAATGTATATAAATTAGATTAAAAAGAAATAAATTAACTAGAATATACCGTTTAACGACTAAATACGCCATGAAATCACAGGAAATCTATGTTAAAAACATTTCAATCGACACAAAACTTTGAAATGTATACCAATTAGATTCGAAAAAGTGAATTAACTAAAATTTACGGTTCAACAATTTAAAATTTATCGAAATTACATAAAAAAAATTGAGTAAACTATAAAAACAATAGAATCTTTGGTAGTCAACTACAATTTCTTTGGCAAGAGACCGATTCTCTTGAATATTATGTAAGACAGTAATTTGTATATTGTGCAAAGAAGAGCTACGCTGCAAATGTATTTGCGATTGTGAGTGATCAAATAAGATCGAAACGATAGTTTCATACAGCAAGTTTAAGGTTTAATTTATCCATGGTTTCGTTTATTTTATTCGTTTCGTTTATTCGTTAATTCGAAGAAATTCTTTGGCAGTAAAGACTTTCATTTTTAACCTTTACATTGTCGACGAGAAAAAAAACGCAATTTTGACTACGACTACCCCGGTAAAGAAAAAATTTCGTATACATTTCAACGGGATTTTTTTTTACTGCTTTACTTTTTTGAGTTTTTAGTTTCGTTTTCATACGAATTTCTCTCTTTCTCTATAAATTATTTGGTTAGTTGAGTGTTGAGTGTTGCGGAAACAGTTCAAACAAAAAAGCAATACAGTTTTTGTTTTATTGTATGTAGTGCGCACACGTGTATAATATGGAGGATAAAGAATTCAAATATTTATCTGGTGAACAAATGAGCAGGTAATTTGGAATAAAATAATTTATAGAGTTGTATATATTGAAAAAAATTATTAAAACTGTTTGTTGTGCAATACATATATTCTTTCCGCTATAGACTCTCGTACGATGAGAAGCAAAAATATTTAAAAAGCGTTTTAGATCATTTTGACTCCCATTCGGAAGATGATAATGAGGTATTTGACGACGACGATATTGACCCCGATTATGTGCCTATAAATGATGATGAGGAATCAGATGTGGAAGTCGAAAACGTTCATCCTGAAATAAACGACAGCACTGACTCAGAAGCAGACGATGAAAACTTTTGCGTTGAAAATATTGATAATGCAGATAGCGGTGAAGAAATTAATCCGGATCTGCTGAATGAATTCTACATTAGTAAAGATGGGACGAAGTGGAGAAAAAATCGACCAAATATGAATCGTTTATCTGCACAGAATATAATACGAGAATCGTTGTTTATGGGGCCAAACCCTAACACTAAAAATTTAAACAATGTGGATACATTTTGCGAGATATTTAGCAAGCCAATGCAGTCTATAATTTGTAGACACACAAATAGAAAGGCCAACCAGGAATACAACAAATATAACGCAGCTAATCCTGATAAAAAACCACGTGTATGGGAATCTGTTCAAGAAGAAGAACTTCTAGCGTATATTGGAATTTTAATTGTGATTGGAACTCATAAATCAAATTATGAACCAGTAACGCAGCTGTAGAAGAAACACGCATATCCTTTATATCGAGCGACAATGTCTGTTCGTCGTTTCTTCAATATATCGCGGTTCATTCGATTTGATTTTGATGTTACTAGACAAATGCGGATGGAAACAGACAAGGCAGCACCCATAACCGAAATTTTTGGAATGTTGAACTCAAATTTACAAAAAAATTTTAGACCTTATCAGTCAATTACTGTGGATGAACAGTTATTTCCTTTTAGAGGACGAACCAAGTTCACCCAGTACATTCCTTCCAAACCCGCGAAGTACGGCATAAAAATATGGTGGGCTTGCGATTCAGAAACTGCTTATCCATTAAACGGGCAAATTTATACAGGAAAAATAGGCAATTTCCGAGAGAAAAATCAAGGTGAACGGGTTGTTAAAGATCTTGTAGCACCCTATAAATATAGTGGTCGCAATGTGACTACTGATAATTTCTTTACTTCCCTTCCACTAGCTAAAGATTTACAAGAATGGAACCTTTCTATTGTGGGAACTATGAAAAAAAACAAAAGCTGTATTCCAGAGGAATTTAAGGCATCGCGATCCAGGGAGGTTTTGTCTAGCACTTTTGGGTTTGGAGAAAAAACAGTGCTATGGTCATATGTTCCGAAAATCAACAAATCGGTGATATTATTATCAACACAGCATAGCGATGATGGGGTTTCCGGATTGAAACAAAAGCCGGATATAATCTTGTACTACAACGCCACAAAAGGGGCAGTGGATACAATGGACAAAATGGTGTCCCAATACACTACGAAACGTAAAACTAACCGTTGGCCGCTTGCAATGTTTTTCAATATTGTAGACATTGCAGCTCTTGCAGCGTATATAAATTATTCAACCAATCATCCTTCTAACAAAACAGTTAAAAATTATCGGCGAAGACAATTTTTGGAAGAATTAGGAGAAGGATTCTGCATGTCGCTAATAAAAAAGAGAGCATTAAACCGCAGAGTTGTGCAACATTTTCCTATCAGAAATGCAATACAATGCATTCTAGGTTACCAAATAGAAGAATTACGAGAACCCAATGCGCCTTTCATTCCAGATCAGCAAGACGATCGAGATTCATCGGGACGACTAACACATAAAGGTCAATGTTTTATGTGTTACAGAGAAGAAAAGAAAAAGAGATCTACGAGAAAAGCTTGCGTTCGATGTTTGAAACCAATATGCCAGACACACAGCCTAACTCAAACCGAGTGCCAAGACTGCCATATGAGTAATTGAACTGAGTTAATTTTTATTTATATATTATATATTTTAGTTTGTTTTGAATTTATGAAACTGAATTGTGATAATTTGAATAACGAAATGTGATAAATTTCCTATGAAATAAATTTAACCAAAAAAAATTATAATTTTGTGCGTATTTTCATAACAAACATAAGCGGAAAAGTATCTTTACCCAGGTAAATATTGTCAAAATGGTTGGAAAAATGTAAAAATTGGTAAATTAGTTAAGAAAATAATGCAATTTTCACCAAATTTTCAAATATTCAGAAAAAACAGAAAAATTTGGTCAGTGAGTCGTACCGCTTTCGAAATTAAGTTAAAATTCACCGAGTATTGGAAACTAAAAATTGCTATCTTTACCCGGGTAAATATTGACAATGTGAAGGTTAACTATTAATTCAGGTTAAAAATTTCCTGAAAAGTAACATTATAAACACGAAAACCTTTACCAAAAAAGTTATGTATACGGTTTTTTCTTCGACTAAAAATGTAATTAACAGTTAATGAATTTGACTAGCCTCCAAATGAGAATTTGGAAAATACCATAAATCGAATAACCATATAAACATTTTAAGCGAAAAAGCTGACAAAACCAAATTCGTTAAATTTTAAGATTAAAAACTACGTGCATTTTATCTGAATAGTATCCTTCACATTTTCAGCTTTATAACAACAAAAAAACCTAAGTGTTTGCAAAAAATAGAAACTTTAAATTGCACTTGCAAGATTTAAAAATTTATATGTTTATTTAATGTTGTTATAAAAACTATTTCGACTGAGATACGTGCAAGTATTTTTAATACTTTCTTTACAACAATAATGTTTCACAAGAATAATTCTACTGATATTGATATACATATACTTACCTGGATAGCAAAACAAAAAGTTAACAATACATAATATACATAGCTATAATATGTTTGCACGAATACAGTTATATTTGGATTAAAAAATTTAAGGACTCACGTGATGTGAAAATAGTGTTAAATTGTTGAAAAAAATTGATTTAACTGACGAAAATAACATTTCGTTACTTTAACATTTAGTGCAGATTAGATTTAACTTTTACTGTACGATCTAATGGTGCTAACGTACTTATAAGTTGACAGTTATTTGCAGAACGGTATTATTCTAATAATTATTACAAACAAACATAGTATCTTAAGATTTGCTATAACGACTGTTTGCTTTTATTTCATATATTATATATTACTAACAAGTTTCGAATTCGTTTTACAAATGTCACTTCAACCTTCACAATATGAAATTTATAACTTAAAGACAGTAAAATGGATTTTTAAATTTTGAAGAATATAAAACTATTCCAGTTAAATATACAACTTTAAAAGTTATAAGTTATACAACTAAGCCAATCATAAAAAAACATTGGTAGTTTTATTAGTCTCCATTTTATACAGGATGCTAACAACATGTCATAAAGATAAAAATTGTATGGATCTAAAATCATATTTATTAATGTCAAGGTCGTTAAATTATAAAAAATTTCTATTGGCGCATTTTGTCAGAATACACCATATTTAGAACGATTTAGAAGAAATACTCCAAGTATTGAAAACTGCATGAACAGACAATATACCTAGATCTAAAGATACGGTACAGTTTGGCGATTTGTTTAAAGAAGTTATGAGAACTATGATCATTCCTGAGTTGTTGTACTCTAAGACTTCAGCCGTCCACCATTCACGCTTTTTCCGTCTACAAATTTGTCTGGCGGTTCTCTTAGCAAGGAGCGTTTTGTTCTTCCATACGATTGTAAAACGTATTCGCGCTTCTTTATAGGCTGTATTCTGTTGCATGACAATAAGACGACACTCCTCATCAAACCAATCGTTTTTGGGTTTAATTTTTACCCTACCTAGAGTCGCCTGGGCAGCACTGACAATCAAAGTTTTCAATATCTCAGGATATTAGTTAAATTATTAAGATCAATACAAATGCCGGTTACAAATGCCTTGGTGGAAAATTTTGATTTGGTCTGGTTCACCGGTGGCCTATATTTAAACTACTGTTAGCACAAGACAATTACAATTATAATGAACTACTTTCCATTCTGTCATCTCTTATCAGCAACTCCAGTGTGCCACCATTTAAGTGCAATTTGCAAAGGTTCCCTGAAAACAAAATCTATTAATGAACTAATTACTGTTAGCCGTAGTCTGTAATAAATAGCATTAGTTTTCTCTTGAAATTTACACATTAATTAATTAATTCATCCCGTTGCTGCTAAAATTTTTGTACAGTAATATAATACTATATGAGTATGAATGTTTAAAAAAATCTAGTTTATATTAATTTTAAAGTTTTATGTCAAATAAAGTGTATATAAATTAGATTTTTGGAGATTATGACGTATTGGTGATAAAACAGTTATTTGAATTGGTTTGAAATGTTTAATATATTTTTTTTAAATCTAGTTTATATTAATTTTATACTACTATCATTATATTATATTATTATTTATAAATTAATCAATAATTATATTTCTACATTTGTTATATTTTTGTATTTGTATAAAATCTTATTTATAATAATTTTGGTGTCGTTGTGTCGAGTAAAGTGAATATAAATAAGATTTTCATGAAATAATGTATTTATAATTATCAACATGGTATTTGATATTAAGAATTGTAAACACATTCTTCTTTAATTGGTTTACTGGGTTATATGCAGTTACATTATGTTACGTTGGTAGCACCGTTTATTGAGTATATTAAGATAATGTCACTGCGATTTTCGTTGCTTTAAAAAGAGGCATAATTGGTTGGTATAAGCTTAGCTTTTCTAGCAACAATAATTTTACTTTCGTAAATTATTTGTTAAAGAGTTAAATGGTGTTAGTTAAAAAATGTGTGTGGAGTTTTTTACTTTTTTATTTTCATTTTCAATTTTGGTTAGTTTTGTGTTTTGTGTTTTTTTAATTTTTTTAATGATTATCTAAGGATTTTAACGAATATAGTTTATTGACCTATATAAATATATAAACAAACATACATTTTATGCAAATCAATTTTTTTAAGGAAGTTTAAATTTGTTTTAATTTATTTATTTTGTAAATGGTAATAAAATTAAAATGTAATAATTTTTTTTTAACACATGAAATTTAATTTAATGAAGTTAGTGAAATTATAATCTAGTTAAAAATGATTTATGATATCGAATTTTTTTAACTTTTTTTTTTTGGGCTTTGGCATTGATAATTTTAATTTTTGCTCGGATCAGTACTTTCAAAATATGGATTATAATTCCTCTATGCAGATCATATGTGCATGCTACTTTAACGGAATTGCACATGCCAAATAAATTTTGTAATAATTATTTTTTGAAACAGAATTTATCAAAATTATCGGTAAAAATATTCACTATCGTTTTTGTTATTTTAACAAATTTCGTATTTGGTACTTTTAAACCACCATTTACAATATTTTCATACTGACGTGCGTCAATAATAAATTGGATGCGGAAGCTTCTTCAAAATTTTGGCAAATCATTAAACTTTTGCAACATGCACATTGAAATTTCTTTAGACAAGCATGAGCTATATAACCGCTAAACTATGACATTGACATACTGTTAATTGTCTGGCTTGAAGTTAATTCTGATATTTTTTGGGAGTGAGGGTCTAAGTTTTTCTGTTCAATTTCATCTTCGAAATCAGAAACATCATATTCACAAAAATTGATCTCATCATCGTTTTCGCCCTGCAGCCTCGATTCAAGAAGTATATTTCCTATAGTTTAAATTTAGAGAGCGATAATTAAATTCATATAATTCATTATAAATTATTATACACGGGTATTTAAAGTGAAATATGACAATTTTTACGTTTACTTTTTTGTATATATGTACATACAATACGCTAGTGTAAGCTTAATAAAAATTACGAAAACCTGTGAGGTTATACTAAAACCTTTAAAACACAGTTAGTCATTTTTATTACAAAGATAATATTATTAAAAATATGAAACTGAATATTAAATCACCAGTGTTGTTTACGTCTAAAGGTATAATTTGTAAAAGAATTTTATCTGCTGAACGGATTGGTCTATCCACTGAACGGATTTTTTTAAGTTATCTAAAATTTCATTAGATTCTTCTGATAAGGCGTTATTATTCGGATTATTTCAATATTTTATTTTACTAGTTAAATTATCAAATAATTTATTTAAGCGGAAAAAAAATTGGCAGTAGTAAGGGCTATCGATTTTTTATTTGAAGTAAACAAATCCGTAAGTGCTGCAGCGTATATAGCTGTCGAAACATGATAACTGAAAATTTTTTGAAATGAAATACACTATTTTCACTATTAAATAATTTAACTAAAATAATCCACGACACTTCATTCTCTCCAATCAAAAAATTTGATTTTAAAAGATTGTTTCGAAAACTTTTAAATAGATGGACAATATCATATAGACAAAACATTTTGAGAGTACTGTCACATAAGGTTGAGAAATACTAACACCTAATTACATGGTTTATTAAGACCTCTTAACATAAATAAAAGAGCATACTCTAAAAATTATCTTTCGCGACCAAGCTCACCTAGATTACTGAAACCATAAACGCAATTATCTTTAGTGTTATATACTAACTTGCGTCGTAATACTCATTTAATCGAATACCAAAACGCAGCGTTTCTCGAGTTCAGATGTATCTTTAAATTTTTCTGTAAGCATTTGTACAATGTAAGCATTTGTACAATTTTTATTGAAATTCCAGTTGAAAATTTAATAGTATTACACCATCTTACTATGGTACTTGGGCTTGGAAGTGTAAGCCCTTCTTTTAATAAAAATTTATAAAAGCTTGGTAACCTGTAGTGAAATTTCAGAAATAGATCTATCTTTTCTGAAGTCCATTTAGAAGTTCCACTTCTACCTTCCATTATTTTATTGAGAGAACATTCAGTATCGTTTTTTAGAATTTGCTTAGGTTTTAATTTTTTTTCGGAGTGAACGTAATAAAATTTCAGCAGGAATTTCATATCGATCGGATTGAAAGTTGGTAGAAGAAGTAGATATGTTTAGAATTTCGGGTATAGGAAACTGAGATTCATGAACGAATTTATTTCATTATCGGGTTGGAGTCTCGGCTAACAAATGGAATAGACTCATTTGTTAATCGATGGCGAAAAAAATAAATAATTTAAATAGTGCGTGTGTTATTTTTCAGTCAAGTTTAGTGTAATAGTGTATTAAATAATATAAAGTTTGTTTATAGTTATAGTGTAGTGAAGGTGGAAAACGGGCGAAAATTATTAAAGTAATCGATTGTTAATAATTGATCAGTTTGTAGCAAAGACACAAGTTTTATTTTTATTTTTATTTATTTACCAAACTAAACACTGAACTTAAAATGTACACTCGTGAAAATATACATCATGTGCATTGATATATAGGACCGACAAAATTAATAAGATATGTATTATTACATAGGCGCTAATTATTAGATTTTCTTAAGATGTACAGGTTTTTGTTGTTGTATTTCGACTCGACGATGTATATAGTTCATTGTTCTAGATTTAAATTATTCGACGCCACAAATTAGTTATGTAAAGTCGATGGGTTGAATCTGTATATAGTGAATAGCTAACCTGGACTCAACCTGGGTTGAAGCTCCAGTATATACATATTATAAGGCAAATGTAATTGATTGATTGATTGATTAGAATGTACGGCCAAGGACTAACCAGGAACTCCCGGAATGCCGGGCACCACCGTACACCCGTGTTACATATAACAAAACCGAAGGAGTGGATGGAATTTGTTAGTTATGACAGACTCGACCCGGTTGCAGACACCTAAGCGATCGATAGTTAGTGTTTTTTTTGTGGTGTAAGGAAAGGAAGGGCATGTTAGTAATGACAGATTTGATCCGGTTTTCCGGAAGCCAATATTCAACTAATATTAGCACAAGACAATCACAATTTTGACGAGCTGCTCTGCATTATTTCATCAACTGCAGTGTGCCCCCATTCAGGTGTATCAGCAAACGTTGCCTAAAAGCAAAATCTATTAATGAAATAACCGCTCTTAGCCGTAGGCTGTAATAAATTGAATTAGTTTTCATCTGAAATGATAAATTAATTAATTTGTAATATAATAAACTAATAATATCATAATATAATTTCTGCAAGCCGTAGACTGTAATAAACTGGATTAGTTTTCCCTGAAAATACAAATATATTAATTTGTCTCATAATAATAATATATTAATGTAATATAAATATATAAATACCTAAATACATAAATATATAAATATATATAATACATAAATATATAAATACATATTAGCAATTACACAAAGTACATGCATCAAAATCCACTTTATATTTACTTTAAAACCAAAAACACTACAAATCGAATTTTATTAAAATAATTAAGCAATTGAATTCGATCGAATCCACCGTTTTTTAGCAATTAATATTGGTTCATATATTAATAGTAATTCATAACAAACACAAATAAAAACAAAAATTTAATATTTAATATAGATAAGTTGTTTTTTGAAAGCGACAAATGGCTTGTGTTCCTAAATACAAGGGAAATCGTGAACATTTCCATAGTAAACGCGAACGACAGCATGATTTCATTAAATTTTGATTCGTAGAAAAATCCTAGATGGCATAGCAAACGTTTTTAACGAGAACAATAGATGGCGCGCCAAACAATTTCTTATTTTTTTAAATAATTGAGAAAAACAAATTTTGTTTTATTTATTTACTATTATATATGAATATAAGCCCATTTACTTCAATAATTTCCAATTCCGATGGAATTTTGTTTCATTAATAATTCGTTGAAAATCAAATAACTTATATTACTATAAGGGAAATCGTGAACATTTCCATAGTAAATGCTAACGACAACATGATTTCGTTCAATTTTGTTTCGGATAAAAATTCTAGATGGCATACCAAACGTTTTTAACGAGAACAATAGATGGCACGTCAACCAATTAAACAAATCAATTAAATTTAAATGATGATGTTGTATTAGATTTAATTGAAGTCGAGCTGGATGAATACTCGTGTGATATAATAACGTATTTAGCTGGGTATATTGAAGCCAAACAATTGCCTAAATTTTTAAAATGTAAGGAATGTCTCCAAATTTTAAATAAAAGTGCACGGTTGGAGCTAAATCTAGGTTTATTTAATTTAAAAAAATGGGGTAAATTAATGACCCCATCATTAAATACATACAAAATTTTAGTCGAATGTGAGAAAATTTTTAAAAGTAGTGTTAATATTAATGTAAAATTAGAATATAGTAAGTTAGTTTTACGATCAATACAAAATATTAGTTTAATCGATTTAATTTTTATAGATAATAGCAATCACTTATACTCTAGATTTAATATTAATGATATAGAAAATCATTTTTACGTGTTAATTAAAACTATCATAAATATATATTATAAAATAAGATTTTTTCATTTTGCAAAACAAGAGAATTTAAAAAAAATTGGTGTAAGAAAAAAATTAACGAAGTTAATTCATTTTAATGAAATGAAATAATTAAAAAAAAATAAAATTTGGTTTTATTTATTTATTATTGTATATAAATATAAGCCCATGTACTCCAATCCCGATTATAAAATTTAAAATTTTTTTTTTAGATTTAAAATTTTTGTTTCGTTAATAATTCGTTCAATATAAAAAACTGTAGATAAAAAAATGTAAACATTTCGTTCAACTACTCTAGTGCCATCTACTATTTTTATCCCAACTAATATCATGTTGGCACATAAAATCGACGCGATTTCCCTTATAGTAATATAAGTTATTTGTTGAAAATAAAAAACTGTAGATAAAAAATGTAAACATTTCGATCAACTACTACTAGTGCCATCTATGATTTTTCTACGAACTATATCATGTTGGCACATGAATTCGACGCGATTTCCCTTATAGTAATATAAGTTATTTGGAAAACAACCCAAAAAACTACGGGTTACATATTTTCATTGTTTTCGATGTTGTTTTCAGTACACTGTCATACACATATGTACAAATATCTTTTGTATTTTTTAAATTGTAACGATACAATTTTTTTCAAAAGTTGTATAAAGGAAATATAACAACAAAATTTTGAAATGTAGGGACGGGCATGTAAATGAAGACTAAAGATTAAGGATGGATGAGTGTTCATAGATGATTAACTTAAATTAAATTAAAATTAACATACATTATTTACATTATTATCTTATAAAAATGTCAATTATTAATTTTAATTAAGCAAAATCTATAGTTGATACAAATTTAACTATCACTAACTTAATCTAATTAAAAATTAAGTAAAATGTTAGATGCAGATTTCCCCAAATCGAGTTTGCATGACAATCGGGAACTTGTCTAGTGCACCATTTGAAATGATACATAATAATTTAAGTAACGTTTACATACTCCCTAAGGGAACCATTTGACACATGGGAGTTGCTGATAAAGGATGACAGGAAGCAGAGCGGTTCGTTGTGGTTGCGATTGTCTTGCGCTGGCAGTGGTTTGAGTGTTGGCTGGCGGGAAACCGGGCCAATTATATAATTACTGACATACCCTGGCTTCCCTACTCCACAAATTCCAGTAGAGTCGAATTGTTTCGTGGTGATCATGAGATGGCTGAAACCGGGTCGTTTCTGTCATGATTGGAAGTATATTTGTAGGAATATAGGTATAAGAAAGTCCCTACTATCCTACCGTTTATTTAATGTGAGAGGGGTGTGGGAGTTGTTACGCTGGTAAGGGCTTCATGAATGATGTTCTCCATTTTTCTTTCAAACTTCAATTTTCGTCGGCTTCCTTAGTTGCTTTTCATAATATCGTATTGTTTGTTATGTTGATGTCATTCTGATGCATTTTACTATTGGGTATATAAATTAGGTTTTCGGTGATTATATGACGTATTTGTCGTAGAGTGGTAAATTCAATTGATTTGTAATATTTAATCAAATTTTATAAAATCTAATTTATATAATTTTTATAATTTCATATTTTTATAAATGTAATAAATTAATTAATTGTAAATTTTAGGCAAAAACTAATAGTCCAATTTATTACAGCCTGCGGCTTGCAGAAATATATTATACTATGAACAAATATATTATACTATGCATATGGCTCGTAGGAATTATATTATTGTATAATTATGTTATAATATTAATAATTAATTAATTTATAATTTCAGATTGTAATTAATACTATTTCTTACAGCCTATGGCTAAGAGCAATCAGTACATTAATAGATTTGGTTTTAAGGAAACCTCTGCAGATTAAAGATGAATGGTGCCACACTGGAGTAGCTGGCAACAGATTCTAGAATGCAGAGCAATCTAGTAAAATTGTGATTGTCTTATGCTAATAGTAGTTCGAATATTGGCTACCGGGAAACCGGACCAATTCTGTCTTTACTGATATACCTTTCCTTTCCCTACCCCAACAAAAATTTACTAACTATTGGCCGCCATGGTGTCTGTAACCGGGTCGATCTCAATAATTTAATTAATATCCTGCCTCATCCTTCCAAGTTAATGTAAAACGGGTGTACGGTGGGCCCGGCCAAATATCCGGGAGATCCTGGTTAGTCGTACATTCTAAATCAATCAATCAATCAAAAAATACTTTAAACGATTCATTATCGTCTTCATAAAATTGTACATATTTTTGCTAATCACTGAAATTATCATTATTTTCACATATATTTGTTTTACTTTTTAAAAATTCTGTCTCACCACTTAAATAGTTTACAGATTTTTTTTTAATCCATATAGCAGGCCTATCATCTTGAGGAATCAAAAATCTTGGAATCGCATAAGATGTATTGTTTAAACAATTAAAATATGGCACTGCCATATTAAAATATAAATAACAATTTTTTAAATTTACTTTGAGCACAAAAGCAATTTATAGGTACTAACTTCCTATAAATGTACTATTTTAAACAAAAATCAAAATAGAAAATAAAACGGTATTTTTGTTACTTGTAAATTATATATTTTAACTCCTACAAAGAAAACACATCACAAATAAATAAAATCAGCCATGTATTTTTACTGTCGTTCATTTGTTAACATGTTCACGCAATGTTGTTTATTTACCTTATAAAATCTATATTGAAAAACTTTAACACTACAAACATATTTCTAAATGTTTCCTGAAAATGTTTTTAACTACATTTTTAATTTTAAATTAGCAAAGGACAAAGCATTATATTTCTTGTGATAGAAAGAGGAAACCATCTGTCGACTGTTTTATTTTTTATAAAGAATATTGTTTTAGTGTTGGTTAAAAAGCAAATCAAAATAGTTAAGTTGCGTGTTCAAAACCCTCTCTATTATACAAGCTGTCTTGTAACTTTCGTTGACACAGATAAAAAAAAAAAACTATATTCACAATTGACAGTATTGGTGCTATGAAAATCCATACCAAAAAATTTATAATTCCTACTACCACTATTTAACATTTTTATCTCTAAGTTACGCACACTGTTTAATGTGTATGGATAATCGAGAATTTTTTCGTCTCTTTGGTTATTCGTGTTTTGTAAAGGAAAGAGACGCCATCAATGTTGCTTTTAAATTTTTTTTTTACATTTTTTACTCTCTTTTGTTTTATAGTATGGAAATGTTTATTTTATTTTACACTATATTCTAAATCATATATCGACACGTTTTTTATTTACAATACATTCTCAAGTGTATGTGATCAAATAGCATGAGTATGCATTGAATACGGCTTGTAGTAAAGAGGGTTTTGTGCGTGTTCCTTTCTAGCTACATCATTGTAATGCAACCCTATCTCAGTCCTTCTTTCATAAATTGTAGAAGCTCTTCTTTAACCATGTGAAAGATGAAACAAAATATTGACATTTTTGCTATCGATCACAGTAGTACTATCTTAATATGATCAATCAACGGTAGCACTTATAGTACCAATGTAAAAGTATAATTCATATACGCGTATAAAATGTCGAACCAAAAGAACTGTCTAGAAATGTAAATACAAGCAACAAGTCGTGTTTATAATTAATTGATAAATAAAGTGAATAATTATATAATATTATAATAAGTAGTTTTATGAAATTAAAACACGTGAACGAACCACAATAGCCATTCACTGAAGTAAAATAGAGTAAAAACTCTTCAATCCTTGATGTATTTGCTTGTTACTTGGGTTGTTTTATTGTTGTATTGTTGCATTGTTGTGCTATTACATTATTATATTATTATTTGTATATTTCTATATTTTCGTATTGTTGTATTATCGTGTTATATTTTTATTTTGTGTTATTTATTATTACATAGAATAATTTTTAACTGCAATGGGAGAAATCAATAAATTTGTATTTTCAGGCGAAAACTAATCCAATTTATAGGCTTGCAATTAGTTTATTAATAGATAAAAGCAATTAGTTTATTAATAGAAAGGATTAAGTATAATGTTATATCTGTAAAGGATACAGGCATTTTTACGAGGGTCAAGCTGCCATTAAATTCTACAATCAGATTTAAACACGTCGAAAGTAGCCCAGAACTGTCTCTCATCTCTTAACGAGATAGCAGAACAGTCAGCTCACATGTATGCCGGGGTATTTCAATATAACGGGGAATATTAATGACGATGAACTCGCTCGACAGAGTACCTCCTGTCACATGTTTACCATGCAACAATATTACAGAAGTACCGCTTGCCATGTGTAAATTGCTCCTAAGGGAAGAAGCTTATAAAATCTGTAATTCTACAAAGGACTTAATCATGTATAACCAACTAATTGTTGTATTTGTATGAACCGCAATAAACGATTTGTAAAAATCGTTTATATTTATATGCTATCATTTTATAATTTACACTATGTATCGTTCTGTATATTTAAAGGTAATGGGCCTTTATATAAAAAATAATGGTTTTATATTTCTCAAACCATAATGTTTAAGTTGTTATTTATTTTAAACCCCTAGTGTAAAAATGCCTAAAATTCAACAAAACAAATATAAAAATTACAAAACACAATATTCTTCGTTTTACGCAAATAAAATTAAATAAAATTGGATTTTATTTTGTTCTTATTTAAATTATCATCAATCTTAATTTAAATAATGTAATTAAGAGGAATATTTCAAAATAATTAAATTATTAAGACGAAGGAACACAAACATTTGATTAATTAAATTAAATCGGATTTTTTATTTTCAAACTAATAATAAGCGATTTTGTGCTTTTGGTGTTGCTTGTGGGGTGCCGACTAAATTCAATTTGAGTTATTAGCAAGCAAAATAAATGTAAATACATTTTAAGCAATTTTTTAATTTTTTAATGATATAGGGTGGCTCTTGCTTTCTTTATTCTCAAAAAAAAGATATATCCCACTCTGTTATATTACAAAGGTGGGTGACGCATGCAAAATATAAAGTCAAGTTGGTAAATTATATGAATAAGATGTATCCTCTTCAGTGAACTTTTACCATTTTGTGTTTATATATCAAGCGTCAGTAATATTTTTTGAAATGTGTGCATCGATTTATACATTCTATTGTGTAACAATAAACAAAAAAAAATTCAATAGAAGCTGAACAAAAACGTAATCACAACATTTGTTCAAGACGAATAAATCAACATAATTATTACTGGATGTGTAAGGAAATTTTCTGTTTCTGAATTTTGATAATATGTCAAGATAAAACGATCCTAGAATACGAATGAAGGAAACGCTATGTGCTCTTTATAACAACGTTTTTCATTCATATTCTTAATCACACGACCAATATTTATATATATATATATATATATATATATATATATATATATATATATATATATATATATATATATATATATATATATATACGAGCATTTCCAGAAAGTTATTATTTAATTCCCAGTGGGTGTTCTTTTGTTGAGTCCTCCTCAATTTGATGATAATATATCGTCCTTGGCGTTGTCTCAACAGTTTGTCTTCTGCGATGAGGTGCATTGTTGTTTCCGATTTCGCTATTACTTTTAGTTCCCATTATTAACGGTTGTATGCAGTTATCTTTGAAGATTTTTATATCATAAATGTTTTCGGACGAAATTTTTATAGTTTACGGATTTAAATAGTTTCTGATTAGATTTGATTAATTGTTGTGGGTAGTCTTCGATAGTTGTGTCGTTTGGTTGTTGAATCTGTTTCTTCGAATTTCGGTACTTCTAATATGTATAGAAGTGTGTCCTCATTTACTGATATTTTTGGTATGCCATACTGCAGGGCTTCATCTGATAGGGTGATGTTTATTTCTTGGTTAACCAAAAGTTCTCTTATCGTGATAACATTTTACGTCTGGGCAAATCGATTTTAGGTCTGACAATTCTATCATACATGTCTTCTAAGATATTGTTTATAGAGTCACTATTGATTATTACGCAATTATTTTTGTCTCTGTTTAGGACTGTTTTATGTGGTTTTCTACTTCTCTGACTCTTCGATATGCTCTGTTGTGTTCTTTTACATCCATGACATCTTGCTTTTCTCTACTTGTCACATCTTACACCATTTTACTGGCGAACATAAAATGGTTTCACCCTGTTTGGTGGCTTATAGCTGACTTTTATAAAAACCTAATCCCTGTTTATCTCCCAGCTTATTGTATGCAGATACATACTATATTGCTGTGGCGACACTATTTCTTCGAAAATACTTAATGTGCCTTCAACCGTTTTAAGGGAATAGATTTCATTGGGTCGGGTATTCGGAATATTTCAACAACCGAAACACCCTTATTATAAATCCTTTTTTTAGCGGATTTTCGTTCACTTTTATTTGCCATTTTTTAACCATTACTCAATTTTGCACAGATAATTTTGCAATTCTCTTGAGGCAGTGTAAGAGTTTTAGTGGGACATCAAGATGGCCGTATCACCAGCAAATGTTGATATTATTACCTTTTTAGAAAAAGGTAGAGCGGCTTTGTATAATAAGTAGAAAATTGGTTCAAGGGCGCTGCCTTGACGAGTGCCTTAATATCATTTAAGTTTATTTAGTATCTATTTACCGAAAAGCTTCGATATTGTTGGAAGCATGTCGATTGGTCGATATGACGATAATTGTGTTTCATTTTCCCGGGCTTTTGAATCATTGTGATAAGCGCAATTTTCCATTTCTGAGGTATATAACCAGTTCTCATGGTTGCATTGAAGATGAATGCTATTAGTTTTAAAAATTTATCAGGTAATTCTGTTATCATTTAGCCCTTTTCCGGGCTTATACACTTTTCCACTTAAACTTAATTGGCTTAATTTATTAGAATTTATTAGCATCTTGATGAGAAAGATGAGCATCTTGATTGGGTGTAAATACTTCCTTTAGATAATGAGCAAAAGCTAATTCTTTTTCTACATCGCTTCTTGCCCAATTTCTACTTGTCAGTCTAATCGGTGAGTTAGAATTAACTGGTCTTTTTAAATGTTTCGTTGCCTTTCACCAAGAGTAATCTGTTCTTTCGGTTGCCGAGAGTTCACTTAAATAATTCTGTAAAGACTGGTTTTGTTCTTCCTTCAGAGCAATTCTTAGAGTTTTAATAGAGCGATTAAGCTTCCACTTTAATAAAGGAGATTTGGATTACTGCCATTGCCTCCTTATTCTTCGTTTTTCTTGAACAAGATTCTGAATGTCTCGGAGCAGTTTATTAACTTTCTCTGTTATATTAACGGCGGATATAGCATTTTTTGCTGCCCTCTCTAAAACTTCATTTAGCACTTCTGAATAATTCTCTGGGAAGTGAATGGTATTACTATTTTATTATCACTAAAATTAAAAGCACTTGTTGCATCATGAAGTATTTATTAGACTGTATAACTTTTCTGATGTTCCCTCTTCAAAGGCTTGATGATAAGAGATTTATTTTTAATGAAAAATGGCAGTCATAAAAATCTATGGTATAACTCAAATTAATTAGTGAGTGCGTATAATGTAAATGTTTTGATTGAGCCAACAATAATTTCCATAAAACGCACTCACATAAATATATCATAAATATTTATAATCAATGACTCACTATCAAAATATTGCTTGAATAATTTAAATGGGCTCAATTGTTTCAACTTTACGGCCAAAGATTTTTTTAAACAGTTCATGATTTGGTGCCCTATCGTAGCTTATGCAACGTTTGAACCGCTTTCATTCTGGATTTCCAAACTGCTTCAAGGGGTTCAACTGTTTTGCCAGCTTCAAATGATGATGAATCTACGGCTAGACTAGCAGACGGTTGGACAGTAGATGACAAATCAATATCGCCTTTGAACTATATTCCATTTCAACATAACCAGCCACCTCTTGCAACGCACAAGGAAGTTTTGTTGGAAGTTTTGTTGGTATTTTATTTTAATTTGTGATTCTCTCTAATTAATTCCTTTTTAATTAAACGCCCATTCATATTTTCGGCCAAGATATTAAAAACACGGTGGCTCTCGCCAAAGGCATCAATATACAAAATTTTGAAATAAAACGAATGAATTCAAACAAGCATACATTGACTTCCGACTCACTGGACAATTACAACGCACTTAAAACAATTTTTGACGAGGTAAACACTCAATTTTATACATATGCTCCCAAAGAAATGAAACCAAAAACATTGGTGTTACGATAGGACTTACCAAAACGGAGGACCTTGACGAACTGTCATTGAAAATGAACACGAACAAATAGAAGTTACAAAAATAATACAGATGAGATCCAGATGGACGGACCAACTAAAAAAGTTACTGCCTCTTTATATTGTTCAGTTCAAGCCAAGCTCTCCTCTAAACTTGATATATAATATACGACATCTAAATTATCAAAAAAAAAATTGAGTAGCAGACGCTAAACAAGTCGGACGATATCATGCAATGTCGAAAATGCCAAAGATACGGTCATACAGCTTCAAACTGTAGCTCAACATTCCGCTGTGTAAAATGCTCGGAAAGCCATGAACCTGATGAGTGTCAAGTAACTAATGAAATAACTAAATACAATATCTTTTGCATTTATTGCAAGAAATCTGGTCATCCGGCGTCTTACAGAGGCTGTCTGGTATAAAAATCGATGATTGTACGCCTTAAAAAAAAGGATCGAGAATCGAAAAAGAGCTCAAATGCCTACGAAGGCTGTACAAAATTTCTTCAACTCGGCTAAACGAAAGAAAATGGCACTTTTTCAGAGATGATGAGAAAGGTTCCTGCCGCAACCACTGCAACCGCATTTACACCACAACCACAAATGTAACCGAACAACGAGTATTATTATCAAAAATTTAACTTCAAGAATGGACAAAATGACTAAAAACATTGAACAATAGGGCGAACAAATAGCGCAATTAATAAGAAATTACGACTTTACACTTTGACAGAAACCATCGGGCAATAGAAATTGGGGTTCGAGAAGTGGGCGAAATCGAACGTGGTACCAACAAAATTGACGATGATGACGAGGACGGCGAACAATCGACAAGATATAACTTTATTGGCATGGATTGGGAAGAAGGGCAGCAAAAATTGGACAAAGTCCACAAGACAGCGGTGAACAACGACAATTTTTGAACAACAACAACGACGACGACAATTCAAAATTTGATTCCACTCGACGGCAACCTTTCGGACGACGAATGTATCGCATATATCTTGCTTCTTACAAAATTAATTTTGGACAATATAAAACAAAATTCGCCGAAAAAACGTCGGTTCAATAATATGGTTTGCTACTCAAACCACATTATCGAAACACTGTATCGGCACAAATCTTTCCTAATCACAAAAATCAAATCGTTAAAGCGTAATATAGGCAACTTTAATCGAAATTCAAATTCGCAGCAATCATCATCAATAACAACAACTCTTGAACAACAAAATTTCGGAATGGAAGGTAGAATTCTTTCACTGTATTCTTTAAGTCTGAGTCTCTGTATTCCTGTGTCATGGGGAGAGTGTTCTCTCTTCAGTTTTGCAATATTCGTGGATTGCGGACAAACTTTGCAGCCGTGGAACACCATACCGCTTCCACAAAACCAGCGGTTCTACTTCTCACCGCGACCAAAATTTTGGACTCCGGTGATTCTTCGGCCATCGGTATTAAGGGTTACTCCTTAATCCATCGGCTTATTCACCATAGGGGGCTGGCCATGTATATCCGCAACGATATAACTTTTTCCATTCCCAGTTTTTTAGGCCAAAGCACGAATAATGAGTTCAGTTTCATTTGGGTTGAAATTCATGTCTCGAAACACCCACTCTTCATATGATGTCTCTATCGAAGCCCAAACATCGCAAACAGCGCTGCTCATTTTGGGTTTGATACTCTGTCAGATTCCTTCCATTGAGCGCATCCTTCAGAAATCACCAAATACTGAAATCGCTGTGGCAGGTGATTTCAATGTCCACAATGACAAGTGGCTTCGTTATTCTAAGTCCGTAACACCGGCTGGTGAGGCGGCTGAAATGTTTGCAGCTTTAAACTAACTCACACAACTTGTAGATCAGCCTACGAGGATACCAGATCGGGTCAACGATACGGGTCATTTACTGGATCAGTTTTTAACTTCTCATGCGGAGAAATACAGTATCTCCGTCAGTTCTCCTTTGGGAAACTCTGACCATCGGCTTATTACAGCGAAATTTCCAATGTCGTGGTCGTGCCAAATGAATGTTCCACCTAAACGTCGGTTATGGCACTGTTAAAATGCGGACTGGGGAGGAATGAACAAGTTCTTTCAAGAGTTCGAATGGTACTCTTGTTTTGCCTTCGGTAATATTGACAAGGCAGCCATTGTGGTTTCGACTGTCATTCTCACGGGAATGGAATAGTTCATTCCTTCTAGTCTCTCTAAGCCTAAAAAAAAAAAATCAGGCAATCGTTGGCATAATCATGACTGTAGAACAACAACCGCCAATAAAGAAGCCTCTCACCGCAAATATGTTAAGAACCCGTCAAATGAAAATTTAGCTATATTTCTGGCGGCTAGAAATCTGGCAATGCAAACAGTGTCCCAAGCTAAAAAAAATATCAAAAAAAGTACGAGAAGACTTGCGGCAGGTCTTAAAGTAGGGCAATAGCAATAGCAATCGGACCTTTTGGTCCTTTGCCCGCAAAGTAGAGGAACACTTCTTGAATAGAAAATCATCAATACCACCTCTGAAAGCTGGGGACTATATTTTTCTACAGCTCAAGAAAAATCTAATCTCTTCGCCCGAAAATTTGCAGAAACTCTAATTTACCTGATTCTAACTTAATACCCCCGATTATCTCTCTAGCCAGTTCATCGATGCGGCGCATTACATTTAGATATAAAGTTGTCGCTAAAGTCCTTGCAAACATTAACACCAACAAGTCAGCCGGTCCGGATTGTATTCCCCTAATTGCCCTCAAATATTGCTGTAAATCCCTGTCTAAGCCACTATCATGTCTGTTTCACCGATCTATGTCTTCTGGCATTTTCCCTTCCATCTGGAAAACTGCTAACATACATCCTGTGCCAAAAAAGGGCAGTAAATCGGACCCTTCAAATTATTGCCCAATCGCTATCGTCTCGGTGCTTTCTAAAGTACTTGAGACCATAATCAACTTCCAGCTGATGAAATATTTGGAACCTAATCATCTAATTTCTGATCGTCAGTATGGTTTTCGCGGGGGGCGTTCAGCATGTGATTTAATTAATGTTGTTACTGAACAACGGAACAGAAGCATTCATCAATCTGGTGAATCTCAAGTCATTGCACTCGATATCTCAAAAGCATTTGAAAAGCAGTTGGCCTTCACGGTTCGTTAATTTTATGGATTGATAATTTTCTTCTTTGTCGCAAAATCCAAGAGGTAGTGGATGGTGTGACTTCCGATCAACATCTTTTAAACGCTGGTGTTCCTCAGGGATCCGTCCTTTCTCCAACCCTTTTTCTAATTTTCATCAATGATCTTCTATCAGCAACTCTCAAAAGAAAAATTAATTTTACAAATTTCCTTTTACAAAAATTTAATTTAAAAATTTAATTTTAACAGTACTATATTTATTTTTATTTTTTAAATTTATTCCTTACAAATTCTTTTAAGAAGTCTTAATAAATGTCATGGCCATAAATCTTTTATTATTCTCACATATTCATTGGAAAAATTTTTGATTATTTGCTATATAGTATGACAATATGACATCATCTCTATACAAATGACGATTAGCAAAATGCATTATTTTTTACGGAATTTCGTAACAATATTTAGCTATTTTCATTATTTTCAGAAGAAATTTTTTCGGTTTGAAAATTCCATATTAACTTTAAAATTTGAAGACAACTATGATTAAAATAATAGTATCTAGTTTTAATATGACAAAAGAATTTCATATGATGCCTCTGGGGCAAATATTCTAATAAAATGAAAATGAGATTTGGCAATGGTTATTAAAGCGTAATATCCGTAAATTAGTTATATTTTCAATGTTATTATAAAACTAATATCATTTATTACAATAAGAAAATCGCTATAATGTTCATTAAAATATAATAAAAATGAAGAGCTGTTATTTATTTTTATCGATTTTAACCGCAAATTGTTATTTTTTATTTGGTCATGGAGCGTTTAATATTTTTATTGTATTTTATCGTGTTCATTTCAGCTTTTTATTTTGTATCAACTGCCTCAAGTTTTATAGTGTTAATTATTTGCCATTTTCATCTATAAATTTAATGGGGTGGGTTCAATCAGATAACAGTTTTTTCTTCTTAAATGATGTTTCTATTTAACGTTTAATTTAATTTTTGTATTATTGTACGGAGATAAATATCTTACTATGATTATTTAAGTATGTACTTCCACGTTTATAATTGTTTTTTTTTGCAACTTTTTTTTATAAACTCCAATTTTTGTATTAAATCGAAAATTCTATAAATTAATTCCGTATTTCGAAAATATTATATTTTTGCATACATAGTCTTTAAATGTGATTGTTGAGCTTAGATAATTCACTCTAACTGCATATTTTACTAGTCGGTTGCTAGAATTTAAATAAAAATGATAAAGTCCAGATTCCAAAATACCAATTGTAATAGGGCTAGATCTCTTTTAAAACTAATTTATATAAATCTAAATAAATAAACGAATAAAAGAATTTGTTATAGAACGGTTATTTCATAGATTTGTAATGTTTAATCAATTTTGTTAAAATCTAATTTTTATTAAATTTAAAGTTTTGTGTCAAATAAAGTGTGTATAAATTATATTTTAGGCGAATACATGACGTATTTGTCATAAAACGGTTAATTCATTTGATTTGTAATGTTTAATCGATTTTTTAAAATCTAATTTGTATTAATTTAAAAGTTTTATGTCAAATAACGAGTATATAAATTAGATTTTTGGCGATTATATGACGCATTTGTCTAAAACGGTTGATTCAATTGGTTTGTAATGTTTAATTAACTTTGGTGAAGTCTCGAAAATTGATGAAATTGTGTCTAATATGGTGTCAAGATTTGATGAAATAAAAATTATTACAGAAAATAATCAAATTCAAGTTACAAAATCATTGAATGATGTTTAAGTATTTGTGTGCAATGAAATAAAAAATATTTATAATAAAATATTACAAAAAAAAAGTAGGAATGCAATTTTCTATGCTACAAGATCACGTTGATTGTCTTGAACGGGATCAATTTTCTACTGACATTGTGATCACCTGTGTACTGCTGGTGAATAACAACGGTGCAAACACAATTTTTTTTGGATATTTGTAATGCCATAGGAATTCAAAATGGCAACACTAGTACTTAAAGTTTTTAGGCCGATTCGCAGCCATCACTCGGTATGTTTTAATTCATAACCAGTCAAACTTATATGCAGTTTTTTAAAAGTTATGTGAAATTAGGTAATCTTAATCTCTCGCTTATTGGGTTTAGATCTACAATGAGAATTTACTGTAATGATGGTTTCACTCGATATATTCTTTCATGAAGCCAAAGCACTACTAAAATATAAGCACCTTTTCGAAAGTATTTAAAAATATTATGCACCAATATCGAGAAATAATAACCTAAAACAACAAAATAATAGTAGTAATTTAATTGGTGATAGCAGTAAAACAAAATGAGATATCAAATAAAATGTACCATCAACGTCATCACTTCATACTAAATTGGTTTCTATTATTGACGAAGCTATTGATGACTGTAATTTAACAAAACCAACCACTTATTCGAAAACTGACATTGAGATCAAATTCTAAATCTGATCAAGTTAATTTATAAAATTCATAGAGGTATTTTCAAAATTATGAAACCGCAATATTACAATGCAATTATGATTCATTTAAATTTTACTTTGTAAGGACATACATATAGTATAATTTTTAATTTTTATTATTTTTAATTCAGTTTTAAAAATCAAATGAAATTTACAGATTTACAAACAAAAATATAACAATTAAATTCCCTACAAGCTTCATAGCCAACATTATGTTCGTAGTCCGCCGGTTTCAAAATTTACACTGTCCAATTATTAATGTCAGGCAATTTTAATTATACTTCCTTGAAGAAAGCTAACACTGATATAGTTCTCAAATATGCTGTCAAATCAAAGCTAAACAATTTTAATGTGGGTCACTTTTATGCTCAAAGTTTTTTGTGTAAAGGTAAATTGGATGAAATCAGATTTCTTATATGCGATGTTTTTTGCGTAACGATAACATGCTTGCGGGTTCCTCACACGAAGATTATGAAGTTAAATCGATGGGTATAATTTTATACGAAATGATTGTAATCTGAAAACTCACAGGAATTTGTCTTTATGTGCGTTATGAGTTTCAATACACATTAGTTAATAAATCTAATGGTTGTCATACTGATATTCATACTGATATTATTGATATTCAAAATACACTGAGTTGTTTTCATCCAAATTTCTTTGACATAATTTTAATCGGTGATTTTAATATCAATGTTCTAAAACTCAATCACTAAACAACAAATTTAAGAATTTTGTGGAATCGATGGATTTACTTATTGTAAATGCTCAAATTCATATTCTATACTTCGTCAGTTATGGAAATTATCAAATTGTTTACCTCTTTATATCCGTCATGAACTTATTATCCCCCTTATTATGCCTCATTTCATCTACGGCTATGCTGTAAGATACAATTTACATATCTACGATGAACACAAATTAAAAATGGTTTTTAACTCCTGTATAAGATTTATCTATGATCTTAGGAAATTTGACACATTAACACCTTTTAGAAATAAAATATTATGTTATCCCCTATAGATATATTCTTAAATAAAAAAATCATGATATTTTTGTTTAAAATTATTATTATACGACATTCAACCGATACCTTTACTCGAAGATCGTATTTGCTAGATTGAGTAGAACTGTAAATCTGGGGTGACATGTTGTAATTTTGAATTTTCGAAATTCGAACCCAAAGTCGAAAGTTTGTATGTTTTATTATTTTCGACTAGCTATAATGATACTTTTTCATCACTCAGAAAATTTCAAGTGAAGCGTAAAAAGGTATTCAAATTAAAAATAAAGAAATATTGAACTAAATAAAATATTTTTAACAGTTTCAAATTGAATTTAATTAACAAATTTTGATAAAAATGTCTAACCTGTAAGTTTGAAAATTTTAAATTAATTTTATTATATTGTTTGATTTATAATGATATAACCTATAAAAATTATTTGTATACTTTTTTCTAGTCAAAAATGGTGGACTTGGAGTTAACAAATCGGTTGAACGGCAAAGGACCTCCAACGCGCGATTCTGTGGAGATTCGCGAACAGTTTTTTTATCTTCATTAGAATGAAGTATGTCAATGATGGAGAGAACCATGGATCTAATGCTGCAAAATATGAACACATTGATGCAGTTAGTAGTGAAAAACCAAAAATGACTGTCCTCAAAATAGCCACATGGAATCCAAACGGCCTTGCCCAACACAAAACAGAGGTGCAAGCATTCCTTATCGAGCACAATATTGACATAATGTTAATATCAGAAACACACTTCACCAAACAAAACTTTTTCAAAATTAACGGGTATTCAGTATACGACACTAAACATCCTGATGGTAAAGCACATGGTGGTACAGCTGTGTTGATTAAAAGAAGACTAAAACACTTTGAACTTGAGAAATATGACAAAGATCTTATCCAAGCGACAAATATCTGCCTGGAGGAGTGGTCTGGAAACTGTGTAATATCATCAGTCTATTGCCCACCGAAACACGCAATAAAAAAGCAGCCATTCTTAGATTATTTTACCCATCTAGGCAATAAATTCATTGCGGGAGGTGATTATAATGCAAAACATACTCAATGGGGTTCAAGATTGACGACTCCGAAAGGAAAGCAACTCTATGAAACTATAGATGAACTTTGTTTGGATTATCTATCAGCGGGGCACCCAACATATTGGCCTACGGACAAAAAGAAAATCGCTGATCTAATAGACTTCTGTATAACTAAAGGCATTGCACGTACAAATGCTATGGCAACAGATTGTTACGATTTATCATCCGATCATTCACCAGTAATTATAACAGTGAGTACTGATGCCCTAAAGACTGAAGCACTAAAACGCCTGACAAATAAAAAAACTAAATGGGATCAATACAGTAGACAAATTGAAGAGAATTGCCTGCTGGATATTCCTCTTAGCACACCATCAAATATTGATGCAGCAGAAGCGTACCTCAGAGATCTACTGGAAGCGTACCTCAGAGATCTACTGGAAGGTATCCAAAACTATTTAAGTGAACTCTCGGCAACAGAGAGAACAGACTATTCCTTATGGAAAGCTACTAAAAGTTTTAAGAGGCCGGCAAACTCGTGTTCGCCCATTCGACTGCCAAGTGGCAACTGGGCAAGAAGTGATGAAGAAAAAGCCAATGATTTCGCTGTTCATCTAAAAAGCGTATTCTCACCACATGAACAAGTTAACAACTACATGCTACCAAACCAAACGGTGAATGATCTAAATTTTAAACCTATAAAGTTCAAGTGGAAGGAAATTAAGAGCACAATAAAAAACTGCATAAGTTCGAAAAAAGCACCAGGACATTATCTTATTTCCGGGAAAGTGGTTAAAGAATTACCAGACAAATGCATTAAACTAATAACGTACATCTTCAACGCAATCATGCGAACTGGTAACATTCTTCAAAAATGGAAGATGTCGCAAATTACAATGATACATAAGCCTGGAAAAGATGAGACACAGATCTCATCATATCGTCCAATAAGCATGCTTTCCACGATATCAAAGTTATTTGAAAAATTGTTACTAAGGAAACTGAAACCAGTATTAGAAGAACGGCATATTACACCAGATCACCAATTTGGTTTCCGAAATTAGCACAGCACTATAGAGCAAATTCACAGGATTGTCAACGCAATCAAACTCACGTTCGAAGAAAAAAAAATATTGTTCTGCTGTCTTCTTGGATATTGCACAAGCATTCGACAAAGTTTGGCATAGAGGTTTAATAAACAAAGTTAAAGAACTTTTGCTGAAGCAGTTCCATGTAGTTCTTGAAAACTATCTTCTTCAAAGAAAATACTTGGTTAAACAAAATGCAGCAACCACTGGTTTAAATGATATTAGCGCAGGTGTTCCACAATGAAGTGTCTTGTGATCAATTTTATACTTGTTGTATACAGCCGATTTGGTCATTTGCAATGAAGCTATAATATCAACATTTGCTGATGATACAGCCATATTAGTGTCTTGTAAAAATCCTCAAACTGCCTCAAACCAATTGCAAAATCATCTGAATAAAATTGAAAACTGGCTAAAGACTTGGCGAATAAAAGTCAATGAAAATAAATTAACACATGTTACATTCACACTTAACAAACTCAGCTGCCCACAAATTAAATTGAACGGTGTAACTATTCCGCAGCAATCTAGAGTCAAATATTTAGGATTACATCTGAACAGAAGGTTGACTTGGAAAAAGCATATAGAAGCAAAGCGTAAACAAATTTAAATAAAATTTTCTAAGATGTATTGGCTAAATAGGAAGAAAATCAAGATTATCACTCGACAATAAAGTTTTACTATACTAAGCGATACTTATGCTCATATGGACACATGGTATTCAGTTATGGGGATCCACCAGCGCATTAAATAGAGAATTTTTGCAACGTACACAATCAAAAATACTTCGTAGGATCACGAAAGCTCCCGGTATATTCGAAACACCAACATACATCATGACCTCGGTATTTTAACCATTAGAGATACAATTAGAACCTTTAGTTCGAACTAGATATTGTTCAAAACTAGAAACACATCGCAATGCTTTGGACCGGGACATTCTAAAACAACCGAGATACAGACGACTGAGAAGAACTGATCCACTTGGACTATTGAATTTATAAATTAAGTAAATGGTGCACACTAATAATAAGTATTAACATTGGTTATCATTGGTCGCATACATCTTGTTAGTTTCTTTTTAGAAAGATTCAAGAATAAAGCCATAGGCAGTTGTAATAAAAAAAAATCTTCATTAGAAAAACAGGTTGTCCAAATCAAAGGCATGTCCGAAACTGTGATTGGAGTGAGTGGTCTGGACCAAGGTCATGATTCTGTGGAGGAAGCGGAGTTAAACCAACTCAACCAACAGTTAGAGGGCACATCGACCACTATAATTGCAGCAACAGTGCGAGTTCCTAGAACACAAAGGCGAGATTACCGCAACGAGTTGGTTGTTCGAGGAAATAAAATCGCAAGGCAAACACAAGGAGTATCAAACAAAAAAAAACAGCAGGAATTTCAGTCAGAAAAGCTGACTTTAATGAAAGAGGCAATTTTAATAAACACTAAACGACTGCTAGTGGAAGAAAAGCGATTAGCGATAGAGGAAAGAAGGTTAGAAATAGCGGAAAAACTGTTACCATTAATGTTAAAAAGAAATTGATAATAAAAATAAACGTGTTATAAACAATTTAAATTTTTTTTTAAATTTCATAAAAAGAAAACAAACATTTTCCATTTAAAAGCAATTCAGCAAGCTGTTACGAATTCCTTCCACTATTTCAGTTTGTTCTGTATCATTAAACTCGAAAACAGTTTCAATTACAGCAGGATTTTCCGCCATAAACGGTTACAAATCCACCATTTCAAGCTTATTCAACAGGTAGATATTAAATAGCGCAGCACAAACATTAATAACTTTCACTGATTCGTATCGAAGAACTTTCTCCTAAAAGGCAGCGAAAAGTAATTTTTAATTCACCGTTACACCTCACAATGGGATTTCGAACTTTGGCGTGCAGTGTATTATTTAATAATTGCCTCTAATTGGGGCTACTATACGAAGTCATCAAATAGGAATCCAATGGATATCCCGAATCTCCAAGCATCCAAGTGTTCCTTTTTTTAATGATGTGTTACATCATTTACGATACAAAAGACTGATCCATTGTAAGCAATAGCACATCACCAACCGACCTCTGATATGACCCTGTCGCATAATAATTCAAGACAGCCGCTAGTTTCGTCTCTATTGAAATTTTCATGGTCCGCTCTGCCAGTCTACACCGCGGCTTTATTTCACTAATTAGATATTTAAAAATATCCTTTGTAATCCAAAATGACTCGAAAAATCTAAAATTGAGATTATAACTCTTACATCACAATTACGTATAACTTACTTTTGATTTGGCAGATCCATCACATTGTTTCTATCGCGTAAAAAACGTCGTTCAATACATAAATTTAGACAATTCCCTGTCTCATCCTCCATAGATTCATGTTCTTTACTCCACTTAAAAAATAGCCACAGCAATTTCCATTTTATTTTATTATAAATTTTTTATATATAATTTATTATTATATATAAAATGGACAATAGCAGATTGAACGCTAATAAAAAATGAAATGTCAAAATGGATTTGTTGTTGTTATTTCATTTTCGAAAAAGTGCTGCCATACTGATATTGACTTTCAATTCGAAAATTTTACAACATACAAACCTTATCGACTTTCGAATCGACTTGCGAAAGCTAACGGAGAAAAACGCACTCCATGTTTATCAAAAGCAAATTGGCCTTAATTCCAACAAATAATCAATAGCAATATTACACTGAACTTATCTTCAGCTACTGCTTTAGAAACAATTAATCAAATAGATTTTTGTGTTAAACACCTAACATATATTGCAAATTTAAATTTAAAGTTATAAGAATAAAAAATATTTGGTAGCGTAAATTTCAACGAGAAAGAAGGCCTCACAAAAAAAAGATGTATTTACAGTTCAAAGTAAATATGTATAATAATATTGAAATAATTGAGTCATACGACAAAGACTTTTTGGAAGTTGTCTAAGATCATTAAGAATCAAACACCCTCTTTACCTCCAATTGTAAGCAATGGTCATGCTTAATTACAAATAGTAAAAACGCAAATGCTATAGCTAAAGAACTATATAAATCGCAAAACATATCCAAACTTCTCAGTGACCCAGACACTGCATGCATACGCATGCCTTAAAATTAACTATTATCCAAATGCTTGGAAGACTGGAATAGTTGTGCCAGTTCCAAAGTCTGTAAGAGATCACTCTATGCCTAGTAACTATAGGCCAATTTGTCTCCTATGTACATTAAGTAAAGCTTAAGTTTAAAAAACTTAAGCGTGTTTCTATACTAAACGGCACAGTAACCCATTTTTACCTCATAGATTATTGAAAGTAAGAGGTGATAGGGTTCCTTTTGAAAGTGATACTACATATCTTGGTATAATACTGGATAATAAATATATTCATACCATATTAGTTATACAACAAACCATTACACAAGTAAACAACTACGTGAGTCATGTTCAATTCTCTTGTTACTTTTGGTTGTCCAAATAGAGTAATTGTGCACTTACATATCTTAATAAGTTACAGGTTTGTCATAATAAACTTCTTAAAATAATACACAGTAAACCTTGGTACTCTTCCGAATTTATAGATTACATCCAATTAGCGATATTGAATATATGTCTGAAATCATTAATAAAATTAATTATAAGTTTAATCACAATATACTATCTCATGACATTAAAAACACTTTACAGTGAATTTTTTCACCCAAATTTAATTTCTATGTAAAACAAATTTCTATGAGGGTTTTGTCAATTTTCCCCCTCAATAAATTAATCTTCATTAAATAAATTTTAACTGTTGTGCGTATATATAAGATGTTAGGGATGTAAAATGTTCTTGAATTGGATACCCATTATTAAAAAAAAATATTTTTAAAAAATGTTTTGTTGATTGTGTCAGTTTTCAGAAAAGATATTTTGGTTGGCATTTCAAAGCTCTTAAAATTATGCCAAAACCCAAGGTTTTTTAGACTGTGCTATTTTAAATTTTCAGAAAACATTTGAAGGTCACACATAATTTTTGGAGCTTTGACCAACCATAAAGCGTATTCTAAAAAAATACAGAATACTCTGTATTTGTTACATTCAACCGATCGAAGTTGGAACTGACAAAAATTTCTTTTTGAACACATAAAAACCCTCAAAGGAAGAAAATAAAACGTTTTAATGAGCTAATTGCTCTTAGCCGTAGGTTGTAATAGATTAAATTAATCTTAATCTGATCAATTAATTATTAATAACATAATTATACTGTTGTACTTGTTAATTAATCCGATGCTTTATATTATTTTAGATTATTATATTTAATAAGAAACACAAATATTTGTTGTTTCAAGCCACTAACCTATTTCTTTATTTTTTAATTATGCTGTCGCATTACAATATACTACTTACTTTTTATTATAAGCTTATTATTAACGCCATCTTTTATCAAACATCAATACATTAAAACTAATAATTATGTAACTGGTGGGGCACTAGCCGATAAGAATCGAATATTCCAATCAAGAGTATGCTGGATATTTAAAGTTGTGCGATTATTCGCACGTAGAAATAATATGGACTGTAATGATGATTGGTAAGTAATTAGGATGAACTACTTTAGATTAATTTTCCAATTAAAGACCGGTTTTTTAAATGTTATAAATTTATTTTATAATTTGGTTGAATTTCACTTTGATGGTGTCGATATGACGATCACAATATGATTGAAAAACAAAATTGCCAGTCATGATCATAAAAATATTATAAAGGTGAGTATCCAAATTAAAAATATTATACAATATAAAGTTCAATGGAAATACACCAATAATGCAGATTGTTTGGTTGCGTTTACAATTAGAATTATTTAACATTGGCTGCCATCTCCAGACAGCGCATTGTTATGAGGCGTAAGTTGTGAACAGTAACATAAACAATAATATAATTTCTGTCATAAGCCATAGGCTGCAATAAATTAGATTAGTTTTCGCCTGAAAATTAATTAATTCATCTCATCGTTAAAATATAAAATTATAAAAATATAGAAATATAAAATGCAAAAAGCAATAATAAACAAATATAACAATGTACGAATTTATATACACTTTAAACACAAAACCACAAAAATTATATAAATCAGATTTAAAAAAAAACAATCAAACAGTACAAATCAAATAGCAACAAACTTTACAAATATATATTTGTCAACGTAACCATGACAAAGCGATTAAAATTATACTAATGACAGTTCATTATATTGTTTATTAGTGTATTGCAGTATTTGCGTCTACATTAAAACGAAAATAATAAATTATTTTCTATCATAAAATGCAAACGCAACAGTGTTATTGCGCTTTATTTAGCTGAGAAGCCACAAGTTCAAATTATTCAAAAGCAGAACCCTCTCAATGTGCATAAATCTGTTATGTCTAGCACATTCTGAAAAATGAGGTTCAAACTTCATTGAATGGATTTTAAATCTTATTTCGTCTTATTTTAAATAAATTGAAATAATTTTATTTTATTACAATCTAGTCTTCTGGACTAATGAGCAATTTGTTTCAAACTTAATTTACAAAGATACATTTAACTATGACGCCACCCATTGGCGTTTTACAGTTTCTAGTAAGATCTTTATACAAATTAATATCTTAAATAGCTTAACACTTAATTGAGTTTTTAATGAAAGCTAGAACGACACATAATATAGACACATAAAGACATATAATACAGATATAATAATTGCATTTGTATTTAGAATTAAATTACTTTGCAATTAAAACTGTAATTGATATTTTTGTGAAGGAAAATTAATTCTTATTAAAAAATTAACGTAACAAAAATATTTTTTGCACTCGCGGTAATGAAAAATAATAAGTTGTAAACAATCAAACGGTGGTGGGAGCAAAATATCTTATTTCTAATCTAAATCAAGTATCCAAGGTAATCTTAATTTTATCTTAAATTGACATAAAAAAATATAAATTTTTGCAAGAAATATAATTATTATTGATTACTAATTTTCGGCGACGTTCCTGTTGTCGTCTGATTTTTAGTACCCTTTTTTTTAATAAATTGTGTTAATTATTTAGGGTGAAAAAAAATGTATCATTTATAGCAACTGTGGTTGCAGGGCATTACCGTTTTTCTTAAATTTAAAATTTTTAGTTAACAATATTTCTACCAACGGTTTTAAATGTTGGGAAATTATGCAGTGTCCTCGGATTATTTTAAATCTTTATTTGTTTATATATATATATATATATATATATATATATATATATATATATATATATATATATATATATATATATATATATATATATATATATATATATATATATATATATATATATATATATTATATATTATATATATATATATATATATATATATATATATATATATATATATATATATATATATATCAGTGTTGCGAAACGAAAAAACAAATTATAACGGTATAAGTTTCGATACACTCGCATAAAAAATTTTGGTATCGTTCCGTTTTCTGGTATTGTACCAATATATAAGTCGTATTTTATTTGATTTTTTACAACAACAATCACATATATCGAATTCTTTTTTGGAATTGGTTGAAATCTTTCTCTATTGATGGTATTGTAGTTCCAATTCATCTTTTTAGTTAGTATCTCGAATACCAGGTGCGCGACATCTCATATTTTGATTTCTATAAGTTGGTCATTGTTGTTATTTTATTATTTTGACATTCATTTTTGAGTTAACGATATATTGTTAAATCTTGAATGTGATTATTTAATCAGTATTTTAGTACTTAAATTATTTAGTATTGGAAAGTGAAATCATTTAGATAATTTAAACGAATCAAGATGAACTTTTAATAGTACAGACCATTGCTTTCTTGAGGAACTGTAATTATCAAATTTGTATTTAACAAATTTTGATTGTATGTTTTTAAACTTAAGCCGAAAATGACGATTTAAATAATACTCACTATGGTTTTCTTATAACATTATTTATCTTTTCTCCGTTGCTTGAAACTATAATTAATTAAAATATTAATAAAAAATAATATGTTGGTAAAAATTTAAAATTTTCGATGATTACCAAAAGAAACTATTTGAAAATTCAAATGTAAAAATATACAACGTACCAACCTTTAAAAATAATATCCAATTCCAAAAAAAAATTAAAACCTATTTTATTTGAATTCCAAATCCAATTCCAATACCAAAATCAAATAAAATACGACTATAATTTCGTTATGTTATGGTATAACGTTATAAAATATTAATTTGTTATTTTATGTAATTATTTTTAAGAAAAACAACCAGCTATTTTTTTTAAAAAATGGCGGAAAGTGATGTAACACTAGTGTTGTCTCTGTGATTATTTTAATTTTTATTAATTAAATTTGTTTTAATAAATTATAATATAAATATCCAATTAAGTTACTCCAAGAAGCTAAATCTGGTACTGGTAAGAAACATTTTTGAACATTTGGGTTAGAACTTTATTTTTAATATTGACGATCCCTCTTTAGCTCTTTATCAGTTTCTTAATTACTTTGGTTACTGTGATATTTCAAATGAATTTAATCAACACTTCACGACTGTTGCTAACGACTTCTGAGCTACATTTTTCAATAGCGTGCCAATAAATTCCAATACATCCAATGATTATTGTTCAGAATCATTTTTTATGACTCATGTTACTAATAATGAAATTATAACTATTATAGATTAGTTAGTTCCGGAGCAGTCTCTGGATGAGTAAAGACTCAGTAATTATATTTTGAAAATGATCTGTTTTTGTCAGCCCTGTGCTCGTTCATATTTTCAATCTTTCTTTTAAACAAGGTTTAGTACCAGAGAGACTTAAATCTGCAATAATTATTCCCGTGTTTAAAAAGGGTAACAGAAGTGATAAAGAAAACTATAGATCAATTGCTCTTCAACCAGTTATTTTAAGAGATGCCCTGTAGTCACTATGTGGTGTACTACATTATGCTTAACGGGCGCGTTGTAATTCGGCGGAGCTGTTAAAGTAGGAAACTTCTTTAATAGCTTGCCGTACCCGTTGTCAATCAGGAAGTTCCTGGGCGAAGGTGTGTTCGCTAGTGTCTGTGACACATTGATCGACAGTTGTGTTACTGGATCAATCAGCTTTCTGTTCTTAAGATCGACTAGTAAGCCGTATTTCTTAAGAAAGTCGGCACCAATGATAGGACGATTCACGTTTGCGATCGTGAATGCGTGCGGAAAGTTCCGTCTTAGACCCAATATCTACTTGCAGCAATTTGCTTCCGTAGGTATTGATGGTGGTACCATTGGCGGCTGACAGAACTAAGTCGGTGTTGACTTGAGTTCTGTGATATATACAAGTTGTATAGGGAATGACGCTTAAGTCAGCGCCAGTGTCTATCAAAAACGTGAGTTTGTTCTGATAGTCCCTTATAAATAGGCGGCTAGTGTAATTCGGTCTATGGTCAGCCGCGCCTACCGATAGACCTACTAGTTTGGGGAATCGTTATTCCTCAAAACTACCATTTTATCCGGGAAACTTTGTTTCCCAGTTGTAGTTACCTGTGGATTTTGGAAACCACATGGTTTTTTACAATACTGAGCTTCGTTTTCGAAACCATTGTGGTAGTAACACCAAGCAGGTTGCTGGTGGACTTGGTGCCTATTTGAGTTTGATCTCCTTCCAGTGGAAGGAGAACGAGTTCGTGCTCGCCAGTTGTTTGTTGAATTAGACGCTCGAAGTTCGAGTCTGTCTAATCTGGCGTTTAGTCTATCGAGCGTACGAGCGAGTTGCTCGTTAGAGCTTGTACTACTGGTCGTAGTATTCTCATGATACCTGGTTGGCACATGGTCAGACTTTTGGTCACGTGACCTAGACGTGGTGGTCGGCTATGCTGGACAATGCATCTGCCTCCTTATCTTGCTGTGGTATCAGTGCTATCTGAATAAATTCAGGTAGTTTCCTGATCCACAACTGGGTAATAAGTGTCGCATTAAATCGGCCTGTGGCTAGCGATTTAATGTGCCGTAAGACTTCGGATGGGCGTTGGTCGCCCATCTCCGTCTTTTCTAGCAGTTCTTCCAATTTTTTTCTGTCTGAGAGCGATGTCCGCTCGATCAGGACAGTTTTGAGGTAAGTATACCTATCTGTTGCAGGAGGTTCTTGTAGAACGTCATCAATCATTACTACTTGGGTTGGCGACAAACAACTGATTGCTTGTGCGAACTTTTGTTTGTCGCCCGTGACCTTGTTCGCGTCGAACAATATCTCAATCGTCTTGAACCAGGATTCCGGATTAGTAATCCAGAATTCTGGGAGACGAATGCCAGTGGCAGAGATGTAAGCCACTACCTCTTTGGTGTCATCATCACCATGAACAGACATGTTGTCTATTGTCTTTTGGTGTATCTCAAAACAAAACAAATGTAAAATAAAAATAAAATAAATTAAGGCTGCGCGTTGCGTTATAATTTAAACCCCGTGGTTTAATTATTGGCCGTAAAAACGGGCGTCGGGGTCACCAAATATAGCGATTTAATCTTCCCAAGTAGGGAATAAAATAAAACTCACTATTTACAAAAATAATTGTTGTATGCAATATAACAATTATATACCCTTAATTTATTTTATTTGACGCACTGTATTTATAAACTTACAATATCACGTCGTAACAATTATAATTTCGAATTTTAATTATATTGTTGTTGTTGTTGTATATGATGATGATGTTGTTGATGATGGTGGTCGAACGATGTAATTTCCTCGCTGGTTCAAAATGGAATGGCCGAGTCCAAATTATTTATTTTAATTCATCACAAATTTTATATTGCCCCATCTAGCTTTCTGTGTTGTCTGAGAAATATTTTATTTCTCGCAATCGCACCATCTATCGTTGCACACCTTGAACTGGTGGTACTCAGCAATTACTATCCAATTGCGAAATTGCTTGACTGTCAACGTTATGTAAATAGACGACCAAATTTGAGAGTCGTATTTTATTATGATGATGTAAATATATAATCAAGTTGATTATATATTGATTATATATCTTACAAATAATCTGTGTTGTGTTTGTGTTGTGTTTGTGTTTTGTTTGTGTATAATAATATGTACGGATGAGTATTTTATATACTCACCCGCTACAATCATTTATGTTTCGTGTTGTCACGTAGTTACTTTTATGATGTTTTTATTTGAACTTATTTTAATTTATTTTTATTTTCTTATTATTCAATAAGAGATTACTATAATTTTTATCTTTTTAGTCTTTAAGTTTTTATCATTTATTATTATTACGGAAACTCGATACTGTTGATTTTCAACATAGAGTTCTCCTATTTTATTTTATTTTTTGTATGTTTTCTTTTATTATGTACAGTTTTGTTATTTAAAATAAAAAAAATAAAATAAAAATAAAACGATTAAATAAGTGTTCTTTATTTATTTTCGTTTAATATTTCAAAATAATGGCTAAGGTGGCGTTCGATTTCCGTGGTAGTGTAGTAATTATGACCGTAGTAAAATCTTTTTCTCTTCTATATTTTTAATAAGTTCGTTGGCTATCCGATTTATGAAAACATTTTGATGTTGTAATTTTGACATTTTAACCAACAAATTTTATGTGGTAATGAACGGATTTTCGAATTTATTTATTTTTAAATATCTATTCGTTTATTACACCTTTATATAATATAAGCAAGATGTTGAGTATGACATATTGAAACATAATTTTTTTTATAGTATTGTATTAACAATTTTATTCATTTTATCGACCATAAATGTATACAGCATTTTAATCTTCATTATTTTTAATAATAATATTATAAATTCAATATTATCATACGATGATGCAGCAACCAGAATGCACTGTGGAAGGTTGCAGGTACAGCACGAATTTTTTCCTTTAATTATTTAGTTCTTTAAATTGCAGTTGACACTTATACCATATCGCAAACGCATCACTCAGTGTTAATTGTTGTTTTTCAAAGGATATCATTTTTCCAGTTACCTTCCGTATAATATTGAGCTTTTTTCATTATTTGCTCACGAATATTATCTCGATTTACATTTATTCCAATGGCTTTGGTAATATGATCGAATAATTTTCGGATTTCTCTACATTCTAAAACGCGCAGTGGTAATCCATGTATCATTACTATATCAACACAAAGATCAATCATCTCTGTGGAGCTAATAATTATTGCAATATTCTTCCTTGGCTCCGTGGCATACGTTTCTAATGTACGCTGCTCTACAACTTTTGGTTTGTTTGTTTCGGCTCGATACAATTTTTCCGTTATACCATTTAATACATTCGGATGTCGTCTCTTCAGATGTTTTACTAAATTTCCAGTGTGACAACCCGGTATGACTGTGGTAACATTGTTATCGTGACAACTTTTACGTATACTGGTATTTTTTCAATTACAAAATTCGAACGTATATCGATGTTTTTCTCTCTAATGGTTCGTCCCATGATTAGTTTTCAGTAAAATATGACAACACGACAAATCACAAAATATAACTTAAATATTAAAAAAATTCTTAATTACCGTATGATTCACCTCATGATTGCAATGAAAACTAATAACAATTTGAAATGTCACTTTTTGCAAAACACTCAATTCAATTAAATTTATTAATTATTAAAATTAAATATATATATAATATATATAACTAAACTAAATATTTATTTTTCCAACCAAAAAATATAACATAATACAACGGTACAATTTGACATTGTGTTAATAGCAGTATTCCATACAAAATAAAAAAAAAATTTCAAAATAAAAGAGACAAGAATAAAAAATCTATTTGTGAGAATGGTACTTCCGTTTTTATTAAACACAATAAAAACAAAATCGGAAGTACCATTCTCACAAATAGATATTTTTTTATTTTTGTCTCTTTTTTATTTTGAACAAAAATTTTTCTAAATTTCTCTAAAGCATTATTAAATGATACATTTAAATCGACGTTCTCTAACGTTCTATCGCCAATAACTGCAGCTGTTTTGCTGCAGTTATTTTAAAAAAATTAGCTATTTTGGCAAATTATATTTTTGATTCACTTCGACCCACACACATCTTGAATAAATTTTTATCTTTTTTAATATTTTACTATAATTCACAGCAACGGCACAAAAGGGATAAATGGCATAGGTCCAAAACACATTTTGTATAGTAGTCGCATTAGCAGTTGTAGGTAAAATTGTTGCCAATAAAGGAGTAAAGTCTTCTTTTTTCAATTTTTTCCATTGATTTTCAAGTTTCCATTTATGAACAGCTTTCTTCCACTCAATCTTCAGAGGCCGAAAAAGCCGACATCTAACGGTTCCCAGAGGTGAGAAGCATTCGGGAAAAGCGATATTAATATAATTGTATGCTCTTTGCACAACTCATTTAATGCTAAAGACAGATGCGATACAAGTCCATCTAAAAATAGTAAGACAGGGGAATTGGCTCCGCTTTGTTTCAGCCACTGTAAAAATACATTTGCAACATATTCGTAGAAGACTTCGCCAGTCATTCAACCAGAATCAGAGCAGCCCATACCCTAGCCGTTTGGTATTTTTCGGCCTAAAACAAACGGTATTGTTTTGTACTTAAACATGACTATTGATGGTACAATATTCCCTGACGCATTTATCATACTATGAGACATTTGTTCTGTTATGACGCAATTTTCATTTGGAGGTAGTAAAAATGGGCTCTCATCACAATTAAACATACGCGTCAGGTCGGTCATGATTTCAGTAAAGTTGTTTTCTGAAACATATCGATTAATTTGCTGAAACCAGTCGCATATATTTTCTACCACCGAGCAATTGGCGCAGTGGTTAAAGCTGCGGTGTTTGGGACGGGAGGTACCGGGTACGAATCCTAACGGGGGAGGGTTGCAAAAGGGATTTTTCATCACTTGATTACGATCGGTGATGACGATGAACACAACTATGACCCCTCGTTGGAGTGCAGAATTCATGGGCCGAACCATCGTCCATGCCAGTACAGGCTGGCTGGAGCAATGCAATGTGCAGATGGATATTTGAAACGCGAACCTGTATTCGCGCGTCCTCGATTTGGCTAGTAATGGCGTAAAGTAGGACGTTAATTAACCGGGAAAGAGTTGGGTGAGCTTTGGCCCCAAAACAGATTGCATAGAAATAAACAAACAAAAAAAAACAAACAAATATTTTCTACCAAAATATTGGCACGATTTTTAACTAAATTCTGAAAGATTTGTTTAGATATCTCGGGATTTCTCATCAAAAAACCTTCATACCACCGTCTACCGGGTCTGCCATCCTAAAAATTATTTTTCCGGTTTAAGATTTTAAGTAACAGTTGCACACTATCTAGTAGCTGAACTATTGTTGCAGAAAATCCCGCTTTGCCAATGTCAATAATCCAATCTTTTATGTTTGCTTCTTCCCTAATAGGTAAAATATTTAAGTGGCCTATCGTTGCATTTAACGCATATACACCTCTTGCTTTGTATAGTAATGTCGTTCGTGGGATTTTATAATTGTGGCTTGTTGTATATATTGTCATCCTATTTGCCATATCTTGAAGTGCAGTATTCAGATCATCTCGGCTATATTGAAGACGCTTCAATTTCGTTATCATTCTAACTTTTAATAACCCTTTAATGACAGTTTGATATATAATACTGACACATATTTTTAAGAAAATGTATTATATTTAAATGTTTCGAAAAATTGTCAGTTTTGTGTAAATAATTTTAAAACAATTGAATTATTAAATAAGTTTTTTAATTATATACAAAATGGTTAAATTAAGTAAATAAAAATAAGAAATGTTTCGTTATACTGACATAGAAAAGAGTCTATACTGAGATATGTGTGGAGTTATTACTTGACAGTCGCATTAAATTAGGACAGTTAAATGGCAGGTTCGATTAGAAATAAAACGGTTTAAATAAGCATTAAACACCCTTTTTTAATATAAGATATAACAATAGCAGTTGTTGACCTAATAGTGACACATGTGTCAGTAAAAGGAACAATACCATGTTTCATGTGTATCAAATTCTGGCATAACTAATTTAACAAATATTTAGTTTCACTTGTTTCACGGAAGCACACTTAAATAATCAAAAATGAATAACCAAAGAACATATTACAATAATAATTAATATTTAAAAATGTAATACATTATAAATATTACTAAAATATAGAATTCCAAAATTTAAGGCAAAATTTTAACAAATTTTTTGTTGTCAAATTGGAACTGATTATTACTTAATGCTACACCAACACTTACTTGAATATTAGAACAGAATGAAACAGGAATCTTCATGATTGTATTTAAAAAAAAAAATTGTATGTATATTGACAAAACCTTCTCTATTATACAAGCCGTGCTGTACCGATACATATGATATACAATAAGTACACTAGGAGAAGGTGTATAAGTGTCAAAAGAAATAAAAAAGTACAGTAATGTTATTCATTTTAATATGAATTGAGAGAGTGTTGTGAATGCATTTTATGTGTCCAAAATCACAAAAAACAAAAAAAAGCCAGAATACAAATCAAAATTTTGCTACAAGAAGTTAGATGGGTCCAAATGTTTCAAATGCCTCCAGTTTGGACATAAATCAACCGAGTGTTCAAATAAAAGTGATAACTCTCACCGAAGCAAACCGCAGGAAACAAATATCTAGGGAAAAAATCTTGTCTGGCGCATGTTGTTGAAAGGTCTAATCAATGTACCGGAATTCTGGAAGTGATTTTACGATCATCAGAGAGGATGAATTTCTTAAACTTGGCTTGAAGTATAACGTAAACGAATCTGGTACTGGGGAACTCAATGGAATAGGAAATTACAGGGTAAAGACTTTGGGTACTTTTACTTGAATCTTAAATATTGATGGTGAATGTTTTGAAGCACCAATCAAAGTGGTGAAATCAAACATGTTACCCGTTCGATTTTTGATCGGGATGTTTTAAAACATGCAATTATATTTACAGAAAACGGAAAGATAGCCGTACGAAAATATTGCAAAGATGGCTTTCCCTTTAACTGCTTATTGGTGGAAAAAGAAAATGAAATTGAAGTAGGTGAAAACCAATTTTCCAAGAATGTTGTCAAGTTAGTCACAGAATACGACCCTCACAAAGTTAAAGAATGCCTATTCTCATTAAAAAATCATTCTACGGAGTGGAACTCTAGTGTGGCAACCACCTCGTCGGCTTAGTCTAACAGAAAAAGAAGAAGTTAAGTAGCTAATTGCAAAGTGGCTAAAAGATGGCATCATAAGACCGAGTGTCTCGGAATATGCAGCACCAATTGTGTTGGTTAATAAAAAAGATGGAAGTAAAAGAATATTTATCGATTATCGCAGGCTTAACCGAGAAGTTGTAATGGATAGATACTCACAACAGTAATTGATGATTTAGTTGTTCAGTAACACTCGTCAATGTATTTTTCTACTTTAGACCTAAAAAATAGGTTTTTCCATGTACCAGTAGAGGAACATAGCAGAGAGTAAACAGCGTTTGTCACACCTTTCGGACATTACGAGTGCTGCAGAGTTCCGTTTGGACTTTGTGTTTTACCTGCAGCCTTCCAGCGATATATTAACTTAATTTTTAAAGATCTAATTTCAGAAGGACACATAATGGTATATATGGACGACATCATCATACCATCGTTAACGGGTGAACAAAAAATGAAAACTTTGAAAATGGTTATGGATATATCTTGCGATTTCGGGGCTTAACTTCAAATGGAGCAAGTGTCGATTTTAATGTACATCGGTCGAGTATTTGGCTTATTTTGTAAAGGGTGGGAAAATAAAGCCATCGGTAATTAAAACAAAAGCAGTTGCCGAATTTCCTGCTTTTAGGACTCACTGGATATTTTCGGAAATTTATTCGCAATTACACCTTGATAGCTAGACTACTCAGCAAACAATTAACGAAAGATGTAAAATTCGTATTTGGTACAACGCAACGTAATGCATTTGACGAATTAAAAAAACTATTAATGCAAGATCCTATTCTAAAGATCTATAAACCGGAAAGTGAGACTGAATTGCATACGGATGCATGTAAATTAGGTTGTGGAGTTGTCTTGCTGCAAAAAGACAGTGTAGATAGTAAAATGCACCCCGTATACTATTGCAGCCGGAAAACCTTTCATCAAGAATCGCGGTACTGCAGCTATGAGTTAGAGGTATTGGCAATCGTCAGAGCATTAGAGAAATTGAGGGTATTTCTATCAGGTACAATGTTTAAAATAATAACAGATTGTGCGGCGTTTACGCAAACTATAATCATTATTGCAGCATTTTAAGGAGTACCTTTTATGTATACCGAAAGTGATTTCCTAAACCCTCTGCCAAAAGGCGAGTATCCTCTTTCTAATTTACACGTTGATCATTTGGTTTCGACTAATAAAAATTATAAATATGTTTTGTCAGTGATAGATGCGTTTTCCAAATTTGTCTGAATTTATCCAACAAAAACTACAAGTTCAGAAGTGCTGACCAAGATGAAAGTACATCAGTAAGTGTTTGGAAACCCCGAACATGTGTTGACTGATGAGAGGAACAGCTTTTACTTCCCAGCAGTTCGAGGATTATTGTTTGCAGAATCAAATTAAACACACTCTTATCACAACGGGTGTGTCGAGGGGTTACGGGCCGGTAGAAAGGATAAATGGAGTTATCATACCTGTATTAACGAAACTGTACAATCAAAACCAATATATATATTTATATATATATATATATATATATATATATATATATATATATATATATATATATATATATATATAAATTATCGCATAATTTTAATTGGTTAATCTTCATGATTTAGCTGGGTTTTGAATATTTTCGATTTGTGGCATAACTTACACAGTTTGTATAATTTTGTAACACATTGAATAATTAACTTTTTTAATTAGCATGCTTAATTTCTTGATCAGTTACACGACCTATTCACCATTAACTACTTACATACGAGCTATTTCGTCCAAATCAACTTCCGATTTTAAATGCTCTAAATGCTTTTGTCAACAAAAAAAACATTAGTCTTTTGTTTTTACCCTAATTACCTCACACCAAACATTTCTATAAAGCCATGTAGTATCCAGGAGAAAACCGGTTGTGTGTTCCTAATTTTATTTTTAACCACTTATCATTAATTAAACTTTGATAACTTTTTTATGCACAAAGACAGATAGATCATTTTTGTGTTTTCCCGCATCTATCATCAATTATATATTTTTTTTTAAGTGAGTTGACAAATCCATACATTACCATTTTAATCAATTTACTGTGATTTAAATGTTGAATTTATAATGATTTTGTAATCTGCTTTCCCAGATCCATGAATAAAAAATTCTTACAGTGAAAGGAAACGTAACCCTTGAATTTTCCAGCTATTTTAATCCTGGTTTACTTTTTATGTGCACACACATATATATATATATATATATATATATATATATATATATATATATATATATATATATATATATATATATATATATATATATATATATATATATATATATATATATATATATATATATATATATATATATATATATATATATATATATATATATATATATATATATATATATATATATATATAAATATATAGACATATTTATGAATATGCGATAACGGTAACCTTCTATTAATTTCAATTAGTTGGTTTTTAAAATACATATAAATTCAAAAGTATAAATTATAATATAGGGTACACAGTTTAACCATAGATAAAAGAAATTGATATAGATTTCTCATTTTCTCAGTTACAACGAAAAAAATCAAACTTCTGATATTTCCAATCTCATCGTTGTATCTGTAATTTTACACTATTCGATAGTATAAAATAATAAAATAAAAGAAATTAAGAAAATAGGTGTAAAATAAAAAAAAAAAACAAAAAAAAATTAATTCAAAAAATTTACGATTACACCAAATGAGAAATCTATAGTAACTTCTTTTATCTGTGGTTATTCAAACTCGAAGAGATAGTTATTTAAGGTTCTTCAACCTTGGAGGGTCTTTTCCATACATGCTGTAACTTTGGCGATAAAGCCTTTTCGTTGTGGGTTGTGAAGCCATACCAATTGCCAAATTTTCTGTTTTAGCTCATACGTCATATCTTCTCTCGCACAAATTGATGCCATATAAAGCTGCAGTTGGAACCGTTCTAAATTTTAAGGCATCATTCGAACCCAGTTGCGCTGGTTTTACTTCACAGCCTTTGCAATGTCTGATTATGGATGGGTTGGTGTCGTTCAAATTTTATTTATGCTCAGCATTTGACACATCTCCTAGAATACAACTGACGAAATGTCGTACCAAATCGACTGATCCAATTGTTCACCACAGCTTTTGTGATAGCCTTTGCCTCTTGATTTGGTATTGAATATACCTCCGGTCACTTGCCGAAGTAATTCATTACTACCAGCACATATTTATTTCCAATATCACTGGTTGGAAACGGCCCTGCAATTTTAATTGCGATCTTTTCTAATGGTGTCTCACGTTCTATTATCGACTTCTTCAAGCAGGCCCTTTAGTCGCCATACATACATTGGTCACACTTTTGACACCATTTTACTACTCACTGCTGACATTCCGATCAGTAAAACTTTCCTCATATTTAGAATAACGTTTTATTAATTCCTAGGTAGCCGCCACTTTAGTACATCCATGGTATTAACTTAAAATCTCTGCAACCCGAATCATAGATACCTCTATTTATCAAGATGTGGACTGGCCATCTGAACTCTGCTAAATCCGCTTTAGACATTCATCAATCACTCGCTTTTTCCCATTGATCTCGTATCTGTGTCCACAATAAAAGTTTTGTGGGATACTGGACATGCAAGTACTGGTGCCGTACATAACCGTCTTTTCGGTCCAATCGAAAACATGAAAAGCCAACTCCTCTCTTAATCGTTGATTTGTTAATCCATAATCAAATTAAATATTCACAATCCCACCGCTGTCACCAATTGTTACGTTTTTTAATATTGCCGGTTTGTATCACTGGATTGTGAATAAATTTTACTGGTATTTACTGTGAGTAAATTACTGTACACAAATCACCACTTCACACATTTACCCACTACTTTTCGTAATAAATAACACAATTATTCTTTATTTCCAACACTAAACAATTCTTTATTTTAATAACAATAATTCACTTCTAATAATAATTTTAAAACAATTAATTCACTTCTAAGAACACTTTTAATATCACTAGATTAGCCGCTTGCCACTGTTAGGGGCTATGACACTAATCTTAACTCGTTCGAGTTTAATATATAACTCATCTCAAGTCACGATAGTACGTTGCTTATATACCAAAATTACATGTATCTGAGTATCTTAGTTTCCTATTACTTGATTCTACTATTTCGAGATATCACCACCATTTTATAATACTAATGCTAATTCATAGATGTCTTTAGGTTTAACTCTTGAATATAAAATAAGAAATATTTCAAGAAATTTTTCCTCATTGGGAAAATGAATAGAAAATCCCACTTAGTCACCAAATTTAAAAATAAATGCAAAAATATATTAAAACTAATAAATTTCTATAAAAACAATCAGAGTCTATGGAGTATATCGAAGTTATACTACATAAACACTCATTGTCACGAATGATTTCTAAATGTCAGATTAATCGTACATTGGCCACACGGCATTTGTTTCAATATGAAAATGGCAACGCTGTATGTTTGTTTTGTTTATTTTATACATATACCAATTTATATTTTATACAATACCAAATAAATTTTTGTAGTGTTGGTTATGTATTGTTATATGTATTCTTATAACAATGTTGCTGTGATTAAAATTTTGTTGTTTACTATGTAGTTCTTGTTTTTGTTTTCTTTTATTTATATTTCATATTTATTGTTTTTAAATTACGCCATATATGTCCATTATAACAGTAATATCAGTAGTCGATTTGTCTCTTTAAATTTAGAATTATTAGTCATTTAGTGGAAATAAAAATTGCGTAAAAATTTTAGTTAAAAAAACAAATAAATATTTTTGCTATGTTTATTAATTTATGTTACATCTTTGTAGTTACATTCTACAACAAACGACATTATTGGGCGACAATATAAAATATACATGCGTAAATAAAAAACACACACTATGTTAAGAATTTCAATGTATTTCTATAAAAAAATACATGAGGTTTTTTTTTTATAAACCCAAGACACAACCCGATTGCGAGGTTAATGTAGTTTATATAATTAATCGCAAACAGCGCTTGGTTTTTGTTTGTTTTGCATGAACCTTCTTATTATACTATATTTTTCTATGGTATTAGTTAGATTGTAACTTTCGGCTTGAGTTTGTTAACATATCAACATCTGTTAAGCAGATAGAGGGTATCTCGGATAACGATCAAGGGCGTGTGTTGTGGGTCGCTATTAAAAACAGGCGTGTGTTGTGGGTCGCTATTAAAAAATAATCCATTTTAATAGTTATAGTTATACATTTTTAATAATATGGTTTAGTGAGAAAAATAAGAAACAAAATTAATCCAAGTCAAAAATCAATGTGGTAGCAAAGATGCAAACCAATCCAATGCAAAGGTGCTGTGAATGTTTCAAGAATTTAAAATTTTAAATTTCTGTGGCGATCCCTATTTGACAATAAACAGTAGTAATTTAATTTATCGTTGTAAAAAAATATTTTGTATCGTTTAGCACAAATTGTAATTAATAAAAAGCTAAAAAAAAAAAAATTTATCATTGGTCGAATTTAATTTACGGAAAATAAACCACGGTTGGTAGCACATTAATTCTGCTTTATTAACAAAAATTTTAATTTCGTGTTATAAACGAGCATAAACAAAATCGATGGTACATATGTATACATATACTCTTATCATGGAATGTATGGTGTCATTTATCTTAATTTAAAAAGTTAAATATGCATAATTGCACATTTGAAATTTGTGGGATTAATGTTAAAACCATTAATTATTAATTATTTGTGTTACATAAATGTGGTGTAAGTAATTGTACGAAATATGCTTTTTTATTTAAATAATGTTTGATAAGATAGGCTCTAAACTTAAATGGAGTTCTCATGTTTCTTAGAAAATCTAACAATTGATGGATTTCTCACTGCAACAAGGAGTTATAATCGACTTGAAATATATGTCGCGTGGATTTGGACAATACAACCAATTTTCGCTTGTCACAATGATGGGAAAACATTAATTGAATCTAACCAGCTTTTTTCAATGTTAGTGGCACGTTTATAATTTTTCATAATTGATTTAATACAAACCACGTAAAACCAAAGAGTATCACCAAAAATGTTGGCCAAAAGCTATTCTTTCTTTAATTTAAATTTAACTTAGTGCTAAACTATAAGGTAATATCTAAGAAATACTGTAAAGAGGGTTTTGTATACATTCATATGTTATTCTGTTAGATTAGTTTTTTGGCGGGATTTATCAAAACCCTCTTTACTACAAGCCGCATTGTTTGCATACTCATGCTATACAAAAATATTTACTTTGATTGAATTGTAACTAAAAAATCGTGTCGGGATATGATAGCGAATATTGTGTAAAAGAAATAAACAATAAAATCAAATAATGCGCATGCGTTTACAATTTTTTTTATTAATTTTATATGGAGTTTTGATAGTTACAAATACATCTATAAGGTAATATCTAAGAAATACTGTAAAGAGGGTTTTGTATACATTCATATGTTATTCTGTTAGATTAGTTTTTTGGCGGGATTTATCAAAACCCTCTTTACTACAAGCCGCATTGTTTGCATACTCATGCTATACAAAAATATTTACTAATACATTTTAAAAATATATGATGATGTGTGTCAACGAAAGTTACATGACGGCTTGTAGTAAAGAGGGTTTTTTAGTGCATACACAAAACCAACACAAATGTATTAAAAGCCTGATTGTTGCATCGAGTACGCAGATACTCTCTCACATTTGTCCATCTAAATTTGAGTGTGTCGGTGCGAAAATAGCATAGAAATTGTTTGTTTTTTTTTTAAGTAAAATTTTATAGTGTACCGATTACCAATACTTTCAAGTATAGATGGACAAGAAAATGAAAAAATATTGGTGACAATCGGGCTTGTATACTATAGGAAGTTTTGTGCATACATATTAGATTTTTGTGTAGTTGGTCATCGTAACGCAGGTGTGAAACAACAAGTGTTGTAATTGAGTATTGCTTACCCAATTCTTAAGGAATGTACAATCATAATTTAAGGTTTATATTCAATGTAATTTAATAACTAGTAATTTTTGTAATAATAATCGGTAATTAATTAATTGTTATTTTATGAAAAAAACGGTACTTTTAAGCCAAATATGATCGTTTTAATTATTTTGACTATGTCCATATTATGTACAATATTTTTTTATAAATGTCTGATTGCGGAACGTAAGATCCACTTTATGTACATAACCTATAAATTTTTAATACAATTTAAATATTACAATAATTTTAATTAAATCTCCAAATAATTATTTATAGTATAAATTAGATATGCTAGTTTGTGGTGAGCTAATTTGGACTTATATTATTGTAAAGAATTTCCTTATTTTTTGAAAGACAATCTAATTAAAAACGACAAAAATTTTAGTCTGAACAGGAAAGTTAATTGGAAAAAAATGTGTATAACACGAAGCAAAAAATGGTAGATCCAACTTAGGCCCCCTATATTTGGCATTAAATATTACTTTTAAATATTATATTTAATAACTATTTTAAATAAAACTACGAGTTTAAAAAAATTGTATGAAGGCTCTAATGTGGATCGTGCGATTCGAATTAGGTGATACTAAAAAATTATTTGGTACATAAATGGGATCGTTTTGATAAATTGTCTGATACTTAGAGCTTTAAGTATTATATTATAAAAATATTAGAATGATTTATTAGAATAACATTAGAATGGCAACCAACAATTTCGCAGCAACTAAAGAAAAATCTAATGAGGCTTTAAAGCATGCCTTAGAAGCTGTCAAAAATGGTATGACTGTACATACAGCCAGTAAAACTTTCGCAGTGCGAACCTTGTATAACCACTTCACAAAGAATCTAAGCTGTGATGTTAAACAAGGAGCACCAAGCATTTTCTCTAAAGAACAGGAGGGTCATTTATGTTCATACATTGACCATATGGCAAATACTGGTGTTCCCATATCAAAAGAAATTTTACTAGAATGTGTACAATTACTCGCAATTACTCTAAAATAAAGGAATGGTTCACAGAAATAAAAGTGTACTTGGAAACAAACGGATATTTCTCTATATTTGATCATCCGCAGCGAATTTTAAATTGTGACGAGACTGTATTTTTTTTAAGCCCAAAAGAAAACTCGGTTTCAGTCACTAAAGGACAAAAATTCGTATTTTCAATGGTACCTAAGGACGAAAAAGAAAATTTAACAACACTTGTGATGGGCATGCGTTAGGGAAACTTGGCCCTCCAATGGTCGTTTTACTATATAAAAGAATTCCCCTTAGCGTAGCTAGAAGTATGCCATTTAGTTGGAGAATAGGACGAAGTGATTCGGGTTGGATGACAGGGGAATTGTTTTTTGAGTATAAAGCCAATATCTTCTATCCTTGGCTTGTAAACAAAAATATTGAATTTCCAATTATTCTTTTTGTGGATGGCCACACATCTCACATGACATTAACCCTCAGTGAATTTTGCAATGAAAAGAAAATTGTACTGATTGCACTTCTGCCAAATTCAACATCACTCCTGAAACCATTGGATGTCTCATACTTTTGTAGCGACCATCGCTACACACACAATTAAAATTATTCAGATATTTCGTGCAATTCCATATAATTCGCTAACGCTACATGTACACTGTACATAAATATATATAGAGCGTAAAGTAGCTATTACACATAGCACTCGGTCGCCATGGCCTGATGAGATGACAAATAATTTTTAACAAAATTATTACGATTTCTCGTCAGATCGAAACTGAGCTTTGCTTTGCACACCACCACACATCTGAATTATTAAAATAATGACGTCAACCGCCGTCATTATACTTTCATCCGTTAAAACAAAACTGGAGGGAAGCAGTTACAAAATGGCGGATGGATAATAATGGGGTGAGAATGTGCCGTAAAGATTTTGCACCAATACTTTCACCAATTTTAGAAAATCCAAGCTTTGAAAAAAATTTGGTCAATGGTTTTAGAGCTTGCGCTTTATGTCCACTAGACTCAAACGCGATTGACTACAGTAAACTAATCAGCCGTGAAAGTAAAGGATTACCATCAGAGGAACTAAAAAGCAATCAAAGTTCTATAGACAAAAATACGTGTTTTAAAATTAATCAACAAAATATCGATCATCTTGAGCGTTATTTAGGTTTTGATAAATTATGCAAATTCCAGAAGTCTTTCACTGATAATTCCTGGGATGGCGACCTAGCGGATGCTGGGCTATTTAAATATTGGAGGACTGTTAAAACTGAAATTGTTTCGAACGATGGAATTAATAATAATGAACGGGACGTGGACTCTATCGTGCAAATTGGCGAAACCACTTTAGTCAACAATTTAACAAATATCAACGGAATTGAACTTGACCTAAATGAACTTTTGGGTGAATATAGATATTGATGGATCAGTCACTGTAAACAATGAGCCCCAAACACCAATCAAACATGCTGAAAGCTCAATAAATAATAACATACCAACTCCATTTAAACAAAATTTAATTTTGCCGTCGCCTGTAGATTCACTACCAACAAATAAAAAAAATGCCATTAGTGGGATCCTCTGAGCAGTGGATTAAATATATCAAATCAAAATTGGATAAAAAAGAGAAAGGGCAAAATGAAAAAGAAGAACGTAAAAGACAGCGTGAAGCAAAAAAGCAAACTTTGAAACAGAATCAAATAGAAACAACAAAACAAGAAAAACAAACTGACATTAGAGTGAAAAAGGTTGATGAATTTAAAATTCAACATTATGTAATAGTGCAATATAAAGGTGAATTCTTCCCTGGGATTATACAAGACAAAAACAAAGATGAATATTTTGTAAAAGTTATGTGTATGTCTGGTAATAACTGGCCCGACAAAGATGACGTCTGTTGGTACAGCAAGAGCAATGTCGTTCAAGCCACAGTAGAGCCAGAACTGATTAACGCGAGAGGAGTTTATTCTGTTGACGAAATTAGATTGGTTCGCTATTGCAGCAACTAAGTAGTAAATTTAAGAATTTATTAAACTCTTAAATATCTTTTTGTGATCTGTAGTATAGATAATTAATTTTTATGTGATTTTTTATTATTTTTTTTTTTTTTTCAAATTTTATTTTTATTTTAAAGCATCTATATATTATTTATTATTTTTGTAAGAATATAAATATTTATTAACACAACTTAACTGGCTTATTTGTTAATAGCAACTTGAAATATAAGTTATTAAAATAAAATACCAAAAAAATGTTAGTTTTAATTTTATTTTGTGGGAACCGGAATTTTTTAGGCGATCCACTTTATGTTCTTTAGTATTAAGTATCAAATACAATATTTTATAAAGTCAAATACAAATATTGATTTCGAAATCGAATAAATTAGAAACGCTACTAAATATTTAATTACCGCTTAAAATATAGCAATCAACAAACCCATAAGTTTTAAATAACGATCCACAATTGGGACATTTACCTTACCTATTAACATGACAACTAAATTACATGACAACTAAACCAATTTTCTAAAATATAAATTAAGATCTACATGCTTGGATTATTTGATAGTCCTAAAAAATCGTAATAAAATTAATCACTTAGTATACCATTTTATATTTTTCTAAAAGCTCTTACAATATACAAGGAATATTTCACCTTTAAGGTTACAACCTTTAACATCACCAATTAAGACACATAAATCAACTGAACGTTTTTTATTTTACATACTTCAAATTTGTTAAATGTAAATTTCGATTTTTGGAAATAAAATCCTTGATTGATTAAGGTAGTAAATGGTTTTAAATGCTATTTGCCGCAAATAACGACGAGAATTAAATGAAACAATTTTCACAAAACCTACACAAAAACCAAAAAGTTTTTTTTTATTCGAACGCAAAGTTTTCTAGCGTATATTGTTTAAACATTTTAACTTATACCGTTTATTACAAAGCAATTTAATATATTTGTTAAAAGTAATCACTCAAACAAATGTAATGGATATAGCGATCCCGATATTATTTGTTTAAAGAAATAGGAAACAAGAATAGTAGCAGTTGAATTGTTTAAAGCCAATCAAATGTCCAATGTCCATTGTTGCAATGTATAATGGCTCGCATGCAGTTATGAGGCTAGCAGTACACTTGCCAAATCAGCAACGAATCATGTTTCAAACGGGCCTAGAGCAAGAAACTTTCGTTGCAATACAAATAGAAAGGACAAAATTTGAATCATCGTTCCAATTCTACGAAAACGATGGAAAGACGATAATTTCCAATCACACCGTCATAAGCATGAAGGAGTACAATTTCTTGCTCAAGAAATTGCCGAAGCTAAAGTATTTAATTATATTAGAAGAATTATTACAGTATTACCAATACATAGTATTACAATCTAGTCTTATATGAGGACTAATGAGTAATTTTATTTTAGCTTATATATTATGGTTTACTAAATTAATTCGAAAGACTTAGTTCGTTTAAGCCTTCTGACAATGTTCGAATTTTTTAAAAGCTGTTTAATTGTTTAACATGCCTTAATATTAGTATTCGTTTGTAATCTCTCTTGATGTCTTCTTCTCAATGTTGTATTTCTCCTGTAACTGACTCAGTCTTCAAGTCCTTTTGGAGATCGCTATTTCTAATATACCATGGTGCGCTTACAATAGTAAGCAAAACTTTATTTTGGAATATTTACATTATATTGATGTTGCTATGTTTAGAGCAGCCCCAGAGCTATATTCCGTGGGTCCACACAGGTTTCAAAATTTGCTTATAAAGCAATAGTTTATTACTAGTAGACATTTGGGAGTGTCTACCTGAAAAACCACTGAAGGTTTGTATTTCGAATCAAATCAATAAAACACAGCATCGAATGTACCCATCAAAAAAGAGTTACAACAATTCTTTTAATATTGTTAAATGATGAAAACTTGTTCAACAAAACTAAAGCAATCTCAGAGCAGTCAATATGAAGGTGTGTTACGACTGGTGATATTCTACGTTCTTCGCACGTTGTCTCGAATTGTAGTGGATTGCTGGATGGTTGTCCAATTTTGTTCTCGACACATTACCTTTAGGACCAAACCACCATAGATTGAAATTAAGAAGTAACTCTGGACTGAACCCTCTAGATGCAACGTCAGCAGGGTTTTCCTTAGACGGTACATAGTGCCACTGACTTTTAGGCACTACTTCCAAGATTTGAGAAGTGCGATTACCAATTAAAGTGTTCCATCTTTGCGGATGATCTGATAACCAGGCCAATACAATTTTTGAGTCAGTCCAAGCAAACACTTGACACGGTTCATCTCGGAAAATCTTTGTAGAAAATTTGATAAGTTTCATCAAAATAAGGCTCCACATAGCTCAAGTCGTGGAATTGAGACTTGTTTGGTTGGTGCCACGCGGGCCTTTGCAATGATTAGTGATGTTTTAATGTAGCTTGCTGCATATTCAGTACGTAGATAAACTGCGGCTGCATATGCCAGTTCCGAAGCATCACAAAATGCATGAATTTGGATCGATTTCGTGTTTGAAAAAATTAAAAAATGTCAATGAATTTGGATCGAATCAAGTTTAGGCAAATTCAACTTTATGATCTTCCATTGTTGACCGATATCTGCCGGGATTTAATTATCCCGTTTAATGTTTCGAATCCATAATTTTTCGAAAAGTATTTTCATAGATATGATCGATGGACATACCCAAAGTATCAAAAAGTTTGATACCCAAAGTATCAAAAAGTTTTGAAATCTCCGAGAGTAAATTTTGCTTGGAATATGATATGCTTGACGAAATGTTGATTACGGATACCAAAAGATCTCGCACAGGATTCCATTGAACACCGAGGGTTTAGATGGTCGCAGTATCGTCGGCAAATTATAACAAATTCTTGCTAAAAAATCTGATGAGTTTGATTTCCATTTCCTTAGAAGGAAACGAGCTCCCTTCATGACGTGGCATAGTTCTCCAAACAACTTGATCGCGGTAATCCCGTTTGATGATTATTATAATTGCCGGATGATTCCGTTCATTGTCATCAGTCATTTTTTGACGTGTTCTGACAGCCAGAAATGGTTACATTCCATATGTAACTGTGTTGAGGCGGTATGGTTTAATTTCTTCGGTTGGATTATTTCTCCAGACTATTCTCTGAAAGTCATCATCAGGCGATGACACGAGCACCTGCCTATACACTTTTTCCACATCTGCGGAAAAAACGATGACGTGCTGCCGAAACCAAGTCATGATAGAGATCATCTTTTATAGTCCTGTGAGTAAAATGTCATTAATTGATAAGCCGGAAGAAAAATTACAGGACCCATCGAAAACGACCCGAAGTTTGGTGGTCGAGGTGTCTACCTTTTGAACAGCATGGTGTGGAAGATAAAAAACTTCTTCATCATTTCTGGCGATTTCATTTTGCGGAACTTCCCTCATTTGCCCAAAATTCAAATATTCGTTCATAAAGTTTTTATATTTAGTTGCAAGTTGCGGGTTTCTCTCGAAACGACGTTCCATTGTTAGAAGTCGATGCACAGCCGCAGACCTTGTGTGTCCTAATTTGTCGTGAAGTGTGGTAAATTTTAGTCGTACAATATATCTTTCAGCCTTGTTCCGTTAGACTGATTGGGTGAAATATGATTCACACAATTGATCAGCTGGCTTTTGGATCGATGCGGTTGGAGATTCTTCAAGCTCCCAAAATCGTTGAAGGGTTTTGTTCACATCATTAACAGTAATAGTTGCTGAAACCGACGTGGTTGGGTGGGCATCATATTGTAATTGAGGTACTAGAAGAATCCAACCAAAAATGGTTGACTGAGCATAAGTATGTCCTGAGAAGACGATTTTTTCCGGCTGCATTAAATCAAAGAATAGGTCAGCACCAAATAATATATCAATTTCTCTAATGGTTTTCTCTAAGATTTGGATCAGCCAGTTCTAGTTAGGGAAATTGTTCCCCAACTAAGTTACCATGATTGACTGGGTAGAGGATAAGTAGCTTCGGTAATATGTAGGTGCTGACGCGAATTTGAAACGTCACGTGATTTATTTGTGGAAAACGATTTCGTTGTGAAAGTAGCCATGTTTTGAATGTGCGGTTATTCCATTTCTCGTAATGGTTTCAATTCATGCAGTGACGTTACTTCTTGATAATTTGGATCACCAATAATAATTGAATTCATCGGCAGCGTGAGATCATTTACATGAGGGATTGGCACTGATGTTGATAGGTATGATGGTAACGAAGTGTGACCTAGTGTTTGTGAAGGCGTATATAATTGAGTCTGTTCAAATGGTTTTGCACACTTCGATGTATGAGGCTTAACGGTTACTGGTTGTTGTTGTGGATAATTAAACTGGTTTTGCGAGTTGATTGGTTCATACCTATGAAGCAATGTGTTATGCCGTTTATTGCAGGTTTGACAATTAGATCGATCAGGGCATTCATGTACTGAATGATTCATACGCAGACAATTATAACCAGCTCCCAAATGATTGGCTAAATTTCGTCTAAGTCTGATATCGTAACTTGCCAAATGTGGCAAGTATATTTCCTTCTTCTTGGTTTTGGTATAGCATAAGTAAACATTAAGTACAAAAACGGTCTCAAAACACTACCTTGAGGAACTCCAGCCATTATTGTTTTTAATTTAGAAGATTCGTGCTATTGTTTTATTCTAAAATGTCTCTCAGTTATGCATGGTTCTAATATGTCACTATATTGGTAGTAAAGTTTGCAGTTTATAGTTCAAATCTTCATGCCACACTTGATCAAGGAATACTGTGGAGCAGACCTGATTTTTTTGAGTGTTTTCCCAATAACATTGGTGATCTTATGCACCTGATCGATAGTGCAGTGCTTACTTCTGAAACCAAATTGGTGATTCGGAACACATCCTTTTTCTTCAACTATTGGCAGAAGCCTCTTCAGAACTAATTTTTTAAATACTTTAAAAATTACTGACAATAGTGATATGGGTCTGTACGATATTGCCTCCTGCGGTGGTTTTCCAGTTTTGATAATCGTTATGACTTCAGCCACTTTCCATAATTTGGGTACGTATTTAAGTTTAAATGCTGCATTTATTAATTTAGTGAGCTTAATAATTGCATTTTTGAGAGTTCCTTAAGCATCCTCCTGTTATTAAGTCAAAACCGAGCGCATTTTTATTTTTCAGTTTTTTATTTATAGCATCTATAATTTCAGAACATCACCGGATTCTTGATTAAAACTGTCATCAAGAGTTTCACTTCGTTGAATGCTTAGTGGTTTAAATATGCTTTCCAGATGTTCGGTAAATCTATCGGGTTTCTCTTTATCTTATCTTTCTTATTGCTTTATCCAAGTCGTAACCGCACGTCAAATGAATTATTAGAGTTGATTATGCTATATTGATTCGGAGCATTAGCTGTTGCTTGCGCATATGTGCATTTTCCATCTACAACTGTACTAGATGTAACTGCAGTATTTTTACAATTTTTTATGTTACTTAAGCGTCGATTAGGCTGATAATTGCTTCTGTGTGCTGTGTTTTTGCATTTATTTGTCTTTAATTCTCTGCAATTCAACAGCTACTCTGTAGCTTATAACGACGGTGGATTGTTGTGGTGTTATATTAATTATTCAGAATTAGATGTTGTGCGAAGCAAAGCTCAGTTTCGATCTGATGAGGGATCGTAATAATTGTGTTTAAGATTGATGGTCATCTCATCAGCTCATCAAACTTAGGTATGCCCATACGATTGCCACTTTTTACATTGAGGAATAAGTTTTAATTTTCTCAGTGGATGTATATCAACTTTGCAGCCTAAAATATTTTTTATTTGGTTTATTATTTCAACATTTTCTTCCGAACTTAAAGTTAACATAAACATATTTAGCGGTTCTTTATTTCGTAATTTCATTTTAATTTATGTTTCAGTTGCTTTAAAGCCGTTTGCTCTTAGATCATCAATTACTTTTTCTGGTTTACATGTACGATGTATATTTTTAGCCATTACTCGTATAGGCCTAGTTTGTTTATTTGCAATATTTGTTTTATTTGCCAAGCATTTTGGTCTTCATTTAACATTTTAGTGAGATCTTTATACATTTTAGAATTTTCCGAATTCTTTATACATTTCAGAAACTTGTTTTTGGGAATAATTGTTTTGTTTTTCTCATAAAGAGAGTCACAATCTTTCATTTCATCGATTATTACTGGTGGTGGTAGAGACACTTTCTTAGTTGGTTTTTGTCCTTTAACTGATTTTGTCCTTTAGGTTCCTTTGAGTTAGGTGGACTAGGCGTGTTGTTTAACTTCTTTTTTTTTCTTTGGCCCTTAACTCGAACCCACTCAGTTAATCTTGCTAATTCATCCTCATCCGTAGTATATACGATATTTTCAGGAAATTCTGGATCAATTTAATAGTCCATTTTTAAATTTTTTTTTGGTTTTTTACTTCTCCCTCGAGAATTTGTATATACACTTGCACCCATTCCATAGTAGCATTAAGTTTTTTATTTTTCTATCTAGATTCCGCTAGAGCTATGAGTAATCCCTCAATTTGAGGGATTTTAATAGTTTCTTGAGACGATTTAGTCGTCTTTAGCTGTAGTGTGCAACGACTTACATTTGTTGGCCGTAACGTTGGAGATCTTACAATTGTCCTACTCTTTTGAAAGAGGCAAACTTTGAATCATTTCGTTGATATCTATATCTAGCAAAAGTTGGTTCCTGTCAGAATCCATGGAACCGACCTCCGAATATTGGGGATTTTCCTGACTATCAGGTATATGACCTGGGGTAGTTTTATTGTTAATTGTTTTAATCATTACTATTTGGTTCCGCATTTAGTAGTTTAGCCGAATATATCGTGCATATATCGTTGTTCGCGTGGAACTACGTGTGGAGGTATACTAAACACTTGGTATATTCAGATAATTACAACACTGGAATGTGGGTCAAAACCAGAGAAGATACCCCCCCACTTTGAAAGTATCTAACTAGGTAAAGTAAGTAACATGTTTTTTTTAACTTCAAAAGCATTTTGTCATTCGCTCGGAAACGATATAAGAACACGCTACTATACAATTTTTATAGCACTAACAATTAGTAGGTACTAATAATTATTAAGGTCTGCGCATATTTCACGGTAAATCTGAAGAAATCAGGATAGCTTCTGCATGAATAGCGAGATTTTCTCAATGCTTTAAAATTAAAAATTGGAAAATTCAATTTTATATACTTATTCGTGTCCTTTCGGGTGAAAACCTAGGTTAATCACTGTGTATAGTCTAGATGAAGGTTTTTGATTTAGATAAAGATTACAATTAAATGCTGCCACCGAGTAATTGGCGCAGTGGTTAAAGCTGCGGTGTTTGGGACGGGAGGTACCGGGTTCGAATCCCGACGAGGGACGGTTTCAAAAGGGATTTTTCATCACCTGATTACGATCGGTGATGACGATGAACACAACTATGACCCCCTGTTGGAGTGCAGAATCCAAGGGCCGAACCATCGTCCATGTCAGTACAGGCTGGCTGGACCAATGCAATGTGCAGATGGATTTAAAATCGAACCTATATTTGGCTGGTGACGGCGTAAGGTAGGACGTTAAAAATTAACCGCGAAAGAGTTGGGAGAACTTCGGCCCCAGAAAAGATTGCAGGGTTCAGAGACAAAAAAAAATTAAATGCTGCCGGTTAAAATGAAATTTGGAGAAAACTACTTTTAATTTTAAATCTAAATTACTAACCAAAACAGTTCCATTTGCTATAAAAAAAACGATAATTTTGCAAGATTATTGAACTCCGCAAGCTAAGCAGACTAAAAAACATGGTGTTGATACAATAAATAATCTTTTTGCACAATTACGTGCATTGTCAAGTAACGTACTATGTTACCATAATCTAAAGAGCTTATTCATAACTGTTTGAATTCACTCCATTTAAGACTAAAATAAAACAAATCAATGATTTGAAAATGACAATTTTTAACACGTTTATCCATATATTTAAATATACTAAAAAATTTCAGAATTATTAATGCATTTTATCAAAATATATATTTAAAGCGAATACATTACGGGTACTTGTGGGAATACATACATAACAAGTATATTTGCTAATATTTGTAATTTAATTGTATCTTATAACTCGAGAAATATTTTCAACAAATTTGGAAAAGTAACTTTTCCTGGATTTTAAAAATTAATTTATATACAATTTAAAAACAGTTTAAAAGTTATAGGTACGTGGGAAAATTAAATGTATACAGGATTACAAAATCGATTTATTGGTTTAATATGAATACACAATCATGTAATGCTTGTTTTACAAGATAGCATTTATATTCATAAGTTTTAACTCGAAGAACAATTTAATACTAACTACATTTAAGAATTGACCTTTATTGTAGGGATCCTTTCAATATTGAACAAAAGTCAACTGTGCCTTCCAAATTGTCAGACCACTTAAACAGTTTCGGGGTTGGCCTCTTCCACCTCTCTGGTTGCTTGATGCGCTTCCCTGCCTTACATCTGTCTATATCCTCTTTCAGGGGTGGTCTCCGTTTCTTTTGTTAATCGATGCCTTTCTCTGTATGGATTTTATTTTTATCTGTTTGGATTTTATTTCAAGGATAACATCGTTTCTCTGGTTACTCTGCCTTGCATCAACCTGGATTCTCGTTTGGGAGTGGTTTCGTCTTGTCTTCTTCTTCGATTCTTGTTGGCGTTCAAGATATGCAGAAAAATACCATAAACAAGCCAAGAATTTGTCCTTCACTTGCAAGACATGCTGCATCATCATAACTCCTACGTTCGCAGCTTTAAATAAGCCATGGAAAAGATGGGGTCTGAATTGAAAGTCGTCATCTTAGCGGACAAAACCCTACAGGAAAAGCATGAGAGGCGCTTCAATGCTCCGACAGCATCAGAAGTCATGATGTTAGGTGAAGAACATGGAGCAAGAGACATCATTTTAGAAAAAAGGAGGGGCACTGTCCAGAGAGGACATGCACGGGTCCTACGAAACCCTACAGTATCCGCTCCTATTCTGGCAGGGGGACGACAGATATCATTTTGAACTGCGACAGGCTCCTTACGATTTGTCTGCAAGAGTGTTTTACCAAACGATTAAATCTCTGATGAGTCATCAAAAACGGAAAGATGTTTGGTGACGTTCAATGTCAGATGTACACCATCACAACTTTTCACAAGTGTAACGAAACACATGCTGCACGGATCCTGCCTATCCATAAATCCACACCTTCAATGCATGAAAGGCGGAATTTGAAACGATTCCCTCGCCGATTTTTAAGACACGCAAACGGGACAAGACGGTTATCCACTCATCGTCGTAAAACCCCAAAAGACGGCGGATTCACCTCACAAATTCCTTTCCGACGATCAGAAATCTCTGTAGACAGCTCTTGGATTGTTTCGTATTCACCTCTTTTGATGAAAATTATTAATGCCCATATCAACGTTGAATTGTGCAATTCGGTAAAGTCCATAAAGTACGCCTGTAAGTATGTCAACAAAGGATCAAACATGGCTGTGTTCAAGGTCATCAGTGAACGGAATGGTATGGATGAAATTTATCAGTATGAAATCGGAAGATACATCAGCAACAAGGAATCAGTATGGAGCTAACTCAGCTTTCCAATCCACGAGCATCACCCCACAGTGGTCCATACAGTAGACAGAAAGTCTCTTTCACCGAAAGGAAACACGGACAAGTTGTACCAGAACAAACAGGAATAAGATCTAACGATGCCCTCGGCCGGGTGTACACCGTCCATCCAAACAACTCCGAATGCATTCACCTACGACACCTGCATGAAGTAAGAGGTCTAAAGTCATTTATAGATTATTTACAGTCATGCTGCAAACATGCTCGATGTCTCCAACAGTTATGGATGAACAACAAGGAATTACAACAACAGAACATGCATCTGGACTGCAATGATAATATCTTCAACACAGCTCTCATCTACATTGAAGATCAGATTATATCGATGAGTGCATCAGACCTGAAAGTTTTGGACTTCCAGAACCAAATCGTAACCGTGAATCTGCTTTACCGAGTGGAAAAATGATGGAAAGAAATTATGACTCGGATATGCTGATAAGATACGTAGAGGAAAATGAGCCAAAATTGGTCAAAGATCAAAAGGAAGCATTTAGCAAGATCACGAGAGCAGTTTTTTAAAGACATGGTAGCATTTTCTTCTTGGATGCTCTTGGCGGTACGAGGAAGACTCTCTTTATCAATCTTATTTTGATGACAAATCGTAAAATAAGCAAGATTGCCCTAGCTGTTGCTGCATCCGACATTGCAGCTACACTTCTCATATGAGGATCGCTCATTCAGTCTTCTAATTACCATTGAATCTGGCAAACATTGAGACTCCAACATGTAATATTTCTAGAAATTCAGCAAAGGCCAAGGTACTACTGGATTGCAAGCTCATCGTCTCGGACTAACGTAGTATGACACGCTTGGCTGTACCAAAGACTAATTTTCGCCCCAAGAAAAGAAGCTGTCACTATCATAAACTTTTACAGGAATTGCCCGATAGCCTGGAAACTTATAAATCCATCGACACAACATGTGACGCACATAAGACGGTGAACTATACGACAGAGTTATGAACACGTTGGAACCACCCGTGACAACTACCATGATCGTCACGATTTGTCTGCAAGAATGCTCCACTAAAAGCTTGAAGCCCCGTTTGTTTGCCTTTCCAAAATCCGCGTGAGTATCGCTTCGGGCAGATTCCGTCTTTCATGCATTAAGAGCGCGAATAAAATAATGCAAAACAACGTTTCCCGGGTCAGCTAGTAATAAAATATAAATAGCGAAATAACCCATTAAATATTGTTTAAAATAATTGAATCATAAATTTATTATAATCATATAACCGAAATTTACCGGTAATATCGTATTACGGAAATACCGGTAATACCATAAGTAATCCAATAGTGGAAACCCTAGTCGTAGACGTAGCCACTTTTTATTCATAACAGAATTATCAAAAACTTAGAAATTTTGCTTTCAACATAAGAAAGTTAAGTGATGTAACTTCTACTAAACGATGCTCTTAATAAAATCAATAGTTATAAGAATCAATATGCGACAAGGAAAGATGTGTAAAAAAAATGAATGTTTAAAATAATAGAAATCTAATTTAATTAAAGAATTCCAATTAGGAGTTAAAAATTTAGGAGTTAAAATTCATAATTAACGCAAAAAAATTTAAAAATCATAATTTAAATGTTATGTAAAAATAATAACGAACCTGATATTGATGTCTGACACTACATCTTGGCACCAATTTTAAAATATTCCATTAAACTAAACACTGAACTCACTATAAAAACGTAAAGAGTCGTAATTGGCCCTTACCATAATTATAAAGAGACCTTTGCAACCATTCGTTACTTCACTTACCAACACTTTTATATTTCTTTCACAGATTATCACATAAAAATTACACTATTTACACTAATATCACATTTTATCACTAAAATACTAAATTAAACACAAGCACACAACTTTTAATCACTAGAACACAATTAATAAATTTTATTTTAATATAACACTTTTTCCGAATTAAAAAGAATTGAATTTAATTAAACCACAAAATTTTAATCGATACATAATTGTAAATTGAAATATAAAAATAATAATTTATTTTGAAATCGTAAAAGCAAGCAAATTTGTTTAAATATATATTTTTTTTCACCAAGAATTTTATTAAATAATAAAAATCAATTCATTTGAATTAAATAATGCGCTAATCAGACTTTTCAATATTACTTTATATAAATAATGATTTATTATTTATTAATTCAAATTTTAATATTTTTATATAAGGAAAAATAAAATGAATTAAATTGCAATTCGTGGTATTTAAGTAAAATTATATATATATATATATATATATATATATATATATATATATATATATATATATATATATATATATATATATATATATATATATATATATATATATATATATATATATATATTATATATTAAATATATATATTATATATTTTATTTTTAATAAAATTGTTCGTTTAATATGTTGTATATTACACTTTTGTTTTTTTTTAATTATTTTAATAAAATCTTATTTATAATAATTTCGATGATTTTGTGTCGAGTAGAAAAAGGATGTTCATGAAAATAATTGACGTATTTGCTTGTTACTTGTGTTATTTTATTATTATATTGGTATTTTATTGTGTTTATTGTATTATTATGTTATTATATTATTGTTTTATCTTATTATATTGTTACATTTTATATTATTGTATTATTATAAAGAATATATTTTAGCTAAACTAAACAAATTAATAAATTTGTATTTCCAGGCGAAAACTAATTCTATTTATTACAGCCTACGGCTTGCAGGAGTTATATTATTATGTTATTATGCTATTATATTATGAATTAATTAATTTATGATTTCAGATGAAAATTAATTCATTTTATGACAGCCTACGGCTAACAGCTATTAGTCGTTAATAGATTTTGTTTTCACGGAACCTTTGCAGATTACAGTTGAATGGTAGCATACTGTAGTTGCTGATAAGAGATGACAGAATGCCGAAAAGTTCAGTATAATTGTGATTGACTTGTGCTGTAAGTAGTTAAATATTGGCCATGGAGAAACCGCACCAATTCTGTCATTACTGATATACCTTTCTTTTCCCTCCACCACAAAAAATCGATCGCTTAGGTCTTTGTAACCGGTGGGTTTATTATGACATTTTTCCGACGTCGTAAAATCCGTTGTGCGTCGGTAATTCACATTATGAAACAAAATATATATATTAATCACCAATCAAAATCAAGTGAAGAAAAATCCATTTGGCATTTAATTTGAGAAAATATTAATATTTTAATAAACTTTTTAGAAACTATATTTAGGTTAAAACAATTGGTTAACTTTTTTATACTATCTATCAATTACCAGATTTTAATGACTTTTTTGTGTATGTCCGATATAGTTAAATGTAAAATGGTATATGCTAACATTGAAATTATTTCATATTTGTTAATTTGAATGAGGGAATATAGATAAAAACGATTTCCCAAGGCTAATTTTTCTAATTTTTACACAAAATGTTTTAAAATAAAATTTTTAGTTAGGATAAACCAATTTTATGTGGTTCCTATGTGGAATCAGTTTATAAAATACCCCAAGGTGTTACAAACAAGGTTTAGTTGAAATTCTAGTATTTAAATTTCTCATTAACTGTTATTTCATAAATAAACAAACCGCACATCACAAATATACATAGATTCACACCGTATATCTGACCGAACCTTTTTAATAATATCGAATATGTTGGTTACAAAAACAAATGAGCCTTAAAATTAACATTTTTCGTTACATAGACATTTGAGATTTGAGAAAACATATTAGGAAAACCAAACTTTATACATATTATAGGTTTTAATAATTAGTTTGGGTTTTTATTAAAATTGTGAACAGAGGATAACTTCTTAAGTATTTTGAGATAATTAAAAATTTTCTCCGAAATACATCCACAAATTATAGAGATAATGTATCTATCGGACTTTTGTTTTTGTACATGTTATCATTTACAAAAGTAGTTTGGTTAATACTTTTAGTTAGTTTCACTTTCCATTAAAAGCATTTTAATGTTTGTTGTTTATGAAGTAAGGTTAATGAAAAATATATTTTAGGTCAACTGATTTCAAAAAATGTATGCACGGCTTTGATATATAGTTAAGAGTTCCATGATGTCAAACGATAGTAAAATAAATTATTATTTTTATATTTCAACTTATGTATCGATTAAAATTTTGTGTTTTTAATTAAGCCAGTATTTTATTGATTAAGTGTCGTACTATAGTGATAATTGTAATTGCTTAAAATACCGCGAAAAAATTCAAATTACGATATTTACTCGGATATCGACAAGTTACAAGGTAATTATTGACGGTTTTATTATGAATTTATTTAGTGTTATTATAAATATTGAACAACATTTATAGACGTCAAACGAGTGGTACAAGTCACATTTCAAATTGTCCGATAGGTGGAGTGCTCTAATCGGCTAAATGTAATAATTTAGCAAAATATTTGTTATTCTTGAATTGATTGTTATTATTTTCAATAAATCTACTATTAACTGATACAGCATATTATATTTATTGTGCACATGTGCTCGGGATATATTTAGTTTTTTACAATGGTTGTTTTCAAGATGGATACCATATGTTTTTTAGTTTTTGTTATGTTGGTAGTTTAAGAAAATGTTAATAATTTGTAGGTCTACTGTATCAAAGATTGGCCGATTCACAGATTGCTTTTTGCAAAAAAGCGGTATTGTTCTACAAAATAAAAGTAGTCCGATTGCCATACGATGGGGTTAACCCTTTTGTCGACTGCTTGGTAACTTAGCATTTACCAAGAAAATATTAATAATTTATGGGTCTACTGTATGAAAAATTCACCGATTGAAATTAACATACGATTTACGACAGTTTTGGTCCGCGAGTGTCATATTTTATATCCCACCTACACTCCGGCAAGCCGGTTGGGGATTTCCTCTATCCGCCATCTGAGGACGCGCCTGATGGAAGGACTCCACGCAGGTGTGTGTATGCAATGGTGTGTGTTTGTGTTTATCGGCTTTTGTGAGATGTAGGTCTTGAAGTATGCATATTTGTTTGCGGTTTTGCCTATTTTTAATATTTATGATGATTGGTTGACATAATAAGTTTATTTTTTTGTGTAGAGCAAAATAGCGGGATTGACACGAGCCTGGTCTAGCGTTTCGGTAGAAAATTAAGGTCATCAATAATTTTAAGGTTATCATACATTTCCCAGTTGTTATTAGGCCTCTTAATTATTGCGGTGTAATGCTTTAGGGACTGATTGTAATTTATAATCGCTTTTATATATAAACTGTCCGTATCTAATTTAATAATTTGCTGAATATCGGATATTTTAATATTGTAATTGATATTATTAAATGACTGTACATCGGCTATTGCTAGCCCATAGTGACTTACAATTTTACTGACAACCAATTTTCCTCCACAATCTGACCAAGTTAGAGAGCCAAAGAAAATTGATTCTACTGGCATTTTTTCTACATCAAAGCCTTTTAAATGCCTAGTTAAAACATTTTTGCCAAAATGTTTTGGTAACTTATTTAGTAGCCTACTTTTTTTGTTCCATTGTTCTTCAGAGAAACAGGTTATTGTGGTTTATTTTTGTATTTTTGGCGTACGTATAAGTGGTTCTGGTATTTTTATTGATTTCAGTTTTTGCTCACACCTGTGCTTTAAAATGTTAACTACGCGTCCTATTTTCATTTTTTTATTTAATAAATAATGGTTTTTCTGCTAATAATATTAAAATTCACTTTCACAACACAAGCATAATACAGAATTATTTTAAAAATATGTTCTTCGTAGCAAGTTGGAATCCCAACAATTCCACCAGTAGCATCCAAATGAATTGCGTTAACTTCTTCGTATTTTACTAAAGGGATTTGCTCTTTTCATAGCATAACAACTTGTAAGGGTTCAGTCACTGAATAAATGTATTTATTGATAGCACATTGTGTACAGCACTGATAATAAATGTCCCCTAAATCGCATTCTAATACAAGGTCACTTTTACAATAATATTTTAATATATAAGACAAATTATTAATACATATATTGTGTTGATTTTAGGTTAACTGGAACATCAACTTTATCAGCAATTATGCTATAACGAATTTGGATTATGCCTTATCACAATAACCAGAATGAATATCCTCTTGATCAATTTAAAACTAGATGAATCAATTCTCGTATTTCTTCATTTGTTAATTTTTTCAAAGTCTCTTCAAACTGTACTGTCGATTTAAGAACCCAATTTTCATTATGAGGTTTTAAAATGTAATTATTCGTTGCGGACGAAACATCTACCAGGTTGTCATCAACGTTCATAACATCACTAACTAGAGTGACTTTATGATCAATAAACCAAAAATACATTTCCGGTATTATGACAGTTATTTGTTTTAATTAGCCGATCAAAATTGATATCTGAGCGATAATTATCACTTAATATGTCAGGATCATTGTTAACAAAATTGTCTGATAACTCAAAACAAATATTATTTACGGGAGCAACGGTTACAATTTGCGGGGGTGGTGGTTTTTTGATATATTTAATGTAGCTATATTTTAATTATAATAAGTTTTGACGGTTACACTTAATATGCATTATGAAGCACAACCGTTTCATTTCAGGAGTATCATTTACAGAAAATTTATAATCTTCCGGTATTTCATTGATACTTCTTTTTCTTTTATAACTTTGTTTCTTGCACTGTTTCATCGTGGTAAGTAAATTAAATCTTACTCAAAACTCTCAAAAATGCAAAACAAATATACGTTTATTAATAAAATATCCTTGAACTTAAACTTAAATGTAAACTTATATTAACAGAAAAACTAATACTAAAACCTACACCTAAATTTACTTTAACTACTTAAATAATATTGTTCAAAATAACGGTATTAAACACGACAGTATTGAGTATCGAAGAAAATAAAATTGAAAATCAACGGTATATTAAATAGAAATAACCAAAAATGAAATTTTTCAACAAAATAAGAAGTAGAGAACAAAAAAATGAAATTGAATCTAAAAGAAAACAAATCAGTAAACAAAAATCTTTAATACGACAATTAACTCAAGAATAATATTCCATTTTGAAAAAAACGGAACATTATGTTAAAATAATCGAGACCTTTTATCAAATTTGTACACATAAATCGTTTAAATAAATTTATTAACAAGATATTTCCTCTGTGAATTCCATTTATTAATATTTTCTTGGTAAATACTAAGTTACCGAGCCGTCGACAAAAGTTCATTATTGTATTAATACAATAATGAAAAATGTAACAATATAATAAGATAAAAAATAATAATATAATAACAATAATACAATAAACACAATAATATAACAATAAAATAATAATATAACACAAGTAATAAGCAAATACGTCAATTATATTCATTATATTTTTCTACTCGACACAAAATCATCGAAATTATTTTAAATACGATTTTATTAAAATAATTAAAAAAAACTCAAAAGTGTAATATACCACATATTAAACGAAAAATTTTATTTAAAAAAAATATATATATAAATTTACTTAAACTTGACTAAAATGCATTCTACATTTTAAGAGGTTAAAACTTAAATATCACGAATTGCAATTTTAATTCCATTTTATTTATTTTTCCTTAAAAATATTAAAATTTAAATTATGTATATAAAAATTATTATTCACTTAAAGTAATATTGAAAAATCTGATTAGCGCATTATTTAATTCAAAAGAATTGATTTTTATTATTTAATAAAATTCTTGGTGAAAATAAATACACATTTAAACAAATTCGCTTGCTTTGACGATTTCAAAATAAATTATTATTTTTATATTTCAATTTACAGTTATGTATCGAATAAAATTTTGTTTTCAATTTAATTCAATTATTTTAATTCGGAAAAAGTGCCTATTTCAAAATAAAATTAAATAATTGTGTTCTTCTGATTAATTTATTATTTTAGTGATAAAATGTGATATTATAGTGATTAATTAGTGTAAATAGTGTAATTGTTTTATGATAATCTGTAAAAAAAATATAAAAGTGTTGATAAGTCGTAACAAATGGTTAAAAAGGTCTCCTTAAAATTATGGTAAGGGCCGTTTACGACCTCTATACCATAGTGAGTTCAGTGTTTAGTTTAAACCAATATTTTAAAATTGGTGCCAAGATGTAGTGCCGGACATCATTATCAGGTTAGTTATTATTTTCACATAACATTTAAATTTATGATTTTTTAATTTTTTGCATTAATTATGAATTTTAACTCTATATACCTATTTAGAATTCTATTAAATTAAATATATTCTATTATATTCATATTATATTCTTTCATTCTATCGTATTTCTTCAAAGTGATAACATCGTTCCAAGTTATTAAAAAAAATAAAAAAAAAAATTAAAATATATAAAAGTAAAAATAATTTCAAAATTAATTATAGGTTATTTGAGATATTGTTTTTTTATTGTAATATCTCATTGATTTTAGTTTTGTGGGTGAAAAATAGTAGTTTAACATTATTATAAACATTATTGTTTTTGGTTTTTCTACGAAAGTGACACTAGAAAATTTTGGCGGGTTTCGACATTTTGTTTTTGCAAATCATTTTTTTTGTTGTTTTGTGTTTATTTTTTTTGTGCTCTAATAAAATGCCTTTCTTTGAGGTTGCTGTTGACTCTCCAAACTACCATCGTAATATGATATGCCCAGCAGGATCATGTAGAAAGGGGATAACTCAAAGGCAGGCAGTTTTGATGTGTACGTTTTGCCAAAAAATGTACCATCCGTCTTGCAAAGGGGTTATTGGAGCTGCGAAAATAAAAAAAGTCGCTGATTCAAATTGGTTTTGCTCACCAGAGTGTACGACTGCTGCTGCCTCTGATCTTGAGCCACCAACAATAATTTCGCCATCATTAAATTCAATAGTGTCTCCTTGTAGTGCAAAGTCAAATTGCGAATTAGTCATCGGTTCTCTGGTGAAGAAGATTGATAGCCAGTTTGGAGCCATAAAAACTCTTATTTCTGACATCAAAATAACTCAAGATTTTATTTATAAGGAGTTTGAGAGCAATAAAAGTGAAATCCAAGCTATAGTGGCTGATAATAAACGTTTATCTGATATATTTCAGGAGTTACAAGAAACGTGCCGAAAACAAGATGAACGACTCAATTTAATGGAGTCTCTGCTTGATAAGCCGAATCAAATCGCTAATACATTAAAAATTAGCATCGCAGGGTTACCAAACAAACATGCTGACATAAAGGGAATGATTTTAGCCACAATTAAACAAGTAAAAGACTCTATTGCCGCTGAGGACATCATTTCGGTTCAACTAATAAACCGTGGTGGTTCCAAAATAAATACAAATACTAATACATCAATTTCAAATAACGTTTTTATTGGAACACTAAAATCTGCTGAACTACAATGTGAGATTCTAACTCAAATGCGTATGAAGAAGATACTTCTTACCACAAACTTAGGCAGTATCTTTCCGTCTGATCATCCTGAGCGGCGCATCTACATCATGCAACATTTCACCAAATTTCAATCTTTCCTGTACCATGAAGCTAAAAATATCAAAATGAAATATAAGTATAAATATCTATGGTGTAAGATGGGACAAATTTACTTACGGAAATCAGCTGATTCGAATGTTTATCGTATCCAATCTATGAATGATTTATTTCGTCTTCGATCAAGTGAAGCCACAACTATTAATTCCGGAAAGAGGTCAACATACAATATTTTTATTTAAATGTTTTGTTAGCTTACCTATGGTTTTAAATTTGTATGTACCATTGTTTTTAGTTTTAAAATCAATTATTGTTTTGTTTTTTAATTTGACACTTACTGTCATAACTTTTATTTTTTCTTTGTTTATTGTTTTTTCAATGTTATTTTGGTTTTTTCGTCATAACTGCTTAATAGTAATTCAGCAACTAAAGTTCATATTACACTACAGAATTTATTTTTTTTATATAGATGTGTGTAGCCTCTCACGGACAATTGTTTTTCATTTTTTGTTTTTATTATATATCAATTATTCTTATTATTATATATCAATGTTTAAGTATATCAACATTAATTTTATTTTTTATTAATATTTTATCTGGTGTTTTATCGACAACCTTATATTTAAAATTTTTAATTTTATTTTTTATTATTTTTTTTCTCGTTTAATGAAATGAGCTGTCAAAATTTTAGTAAATTTAATTTTATTTTGCAAAACATCCGAAGCTTACGTAAAAATTTCGATAGCTTTTTAGCTCATATTAATTCATTTCTTGATGAGATGGATATAATTTTTTTAACTGAGACGTGGATTTCTTCCTCTGTTCTAGGTTCTTGTAACTGGGCTTCGGTTTTCTCGGCTGATGATCCAAATATTGCGTTTTCCAATTTTTTATTAAGGGTCACTGATGAATTAAATAAAAATAAGGAAATTCGAGAATTCGTAGAAAAGATTCCAAAATTAAGTCTTGGATGACCACTTCGCTGCTTAATTTAATTAATTATAAAATCAGTTTAGCCAAAAAATTGGCAAAGAATCAAAATAATGCTGTTTTGAATAAAAAAATTTCAGAAAATCAAAGACAAAATAAAACGATTAATTCCTCTTACTAAAGAAAGATATTTTAAGTCTAAATTTTATGCCGCAGAGAACATAAAATCGAAGTGGAAGGTCATTAACAATGTTTTGAATAATTCACAAAGCACAAATATAATTGTCTCAATTAATGTTGGTGATAACAAAATTGAAACTGATCTATTGAGGAAAGCTAATGTTTTTAATAATTTTTTCATCAATGTACCTTACGATATTTTAAAAGCAAATCAGGAATCTGTATCAATCGATCAGAGTGTAAGGCAAAATTTGGTTCTTTCGAAAAGCATTAATAAGAATTTCTTATTTCCCATCTGTGAAAGTGAAATGGTTGTGATTGTCAGGAATTTAAAGAATACTACGTCATACGGCAATGATGAAATTTCACACAAAATAATGAAAAATATAATTGGTAGTGTTGTTCATTTGCTTATTTACATTTTCAACTTAACTTTGTCCAAAGTCGTTTTTCCTGAAAAACTTAAAATTGGAGTCGTAAAGCCGCTTTTTAAGAAAGGCGCACAGTCAAATTTGAATAATTATCGGCCTATTACTCTTTTGATCACTTTTTCTAAAATATTAGAAAAATTAATTAAAAATAGACTTTTGGGGTATCTTGATAATACAAATTTTCTAGATAAACGACAATACGGCTTTTTAAAAAAATCTTCCACTGAAAAAGCCTTAATCGCATTCTTATCGCCACTTCACCACTTTTTAAATAATAATTTCAAATCTGCTGCTTTATTTATTGATATTTCAAAGGCTTTCGATACGGTGAATCATAACGTTCTTTTATCGAAATTATGTAATATCGGTGTAAGGGGTGTCGACTTAGATTTGTTTAAGTCTTATCTTTTCAATCGAAAGCAAAGAGTTTGTATTGATGGCGTATTCAGCGAAGAAAAAATTGTTAATGTTGGTGTACCACAAGGATCAGTTCTGGGGCCTTTGTTATTTTTAATATATTGTAACTCGATTTTTAGTCTAGATTTGCGCGGAAACATTGTCGCGTTTGCTGATGATATGGCTTTATTGTATCATGGTACAGATATGGATTCATTAAATTATGCAATGAAACGTGATATTATTTTATTGAAAAAATTGTTCATCGTTCATTTCATGATTTTGAGTTGCAAGTCTAAATTAATGAACTTTACTATTGGTGGTACTATCCAAGTATTGAATTCAACATTAATGTATCATTCATTATCTTGTGATCAATTCAGTTGTAACTCACTTTGCATTCCTATTGAAACTGTGAACTCGTTTAAATATCTTGGTTTGCAGTTAGACTCTCAGCTCAATTTTAAGGAGCACGTTAATAATTTAAAAAGTAACTTAAGGATGTCATTACGAACTTTTTACTATCTGCGGAACATTTGTAGTCCTGAATTTTTAAAGTATTTGTATTATGCCCTGGTTGATTCGCACCTTCAATATGGAATTACGTGTTGGGGTGGAATTTATTTATCTAACATTAAACCATTGGTGTCAATTCAAAAAGCTGTTATATGAATAATTAACTTCTTGCCAAAAGTGACTCCATCTTTTCCGTTTTGTAGATTAGTAAAAGTTTGGTTATTTACAATTAGCAATATTGAAACGCTTTTTTAATATCTATTTGTTTTGCAAATTTTGAAATTATGGTAATATTGTGTTAAATTGTCGATTATGTACTCAGGTTTGTTGGTATTTTACTTTACTTTACTTCGTTTTTATTATTGATATTTATTATTATTGTTTATATAGTAAATAATTGTATTTATTATTTTAATGTTTTTAATTTTTGAATTTTAATTTTAACTTTTTTGGTACATTTTTTTTTGTAATATTTTATTTTTTCTGATTTGAATCGTAGCTCCTATACATTTTTGTTAAATATGGAGCTTACTATACTAGTTTTTTTTGTGCTTTGTTTACTTCTGTAACATTATTTTTATAAAATGTAAATATGTATATTAAGTTTAAAAAAATAAAATAAAACTAGGTAAAAAAAAAAAAAATATTAAAGAATTTTTTTATTAAAACTTATTGTTTAAACTTGCAAGTTATCTTAAAACTATTGGTTTTATTAAGATCATCGTTTAGTAGAAGTCATCATGTTCAGTCTTACGTTAAAATCTAAATTTCCAATTTTCTGATAATTATGTTAGGTATAAAAAGTAGCTACACCTACGACTTGGGATTCCACTATCAGATCACTTTTGCTGTTTTCATAAAGTATGTCGGTAATATGATATTACCAAAACTTGTAATTATAAATTATAATTACCGGTTATATGATTATATAACGATTCTTTTAAATATTTTAAATTAAACATTTAGTGGTTAATTTCACTATCATCTTTAGAAATAAAGAATAAAATAAGCTACAAATCTTTTTGAATACAGAACTAATTGATATATTATACTTAAAAGCAGATAGCCATTTCACTAGAAAGTTTTATGCAAAAATATAAGGTTACTCTTATTACCATTCTATACATTCAGCAGAAAAAGCTAGGAGTGAAGCAACTAGATATCAAACTCGAAATAGAGACAACGCAAATTGAATCACTTAGCGGGCAAGTAAATAATTACAAAAAGCTGTAGGTTGCTGCGACATATTGTCCATCAAGGCATCAACTTAGAAAGTATGATTACCTTCCAATGTTCAAAATGATGGGCAAAAATTCGTCATAGGAGAAAACATATGCATTGCGGTTCGAGACTAAGATCACCTAAAGGTAGAGAACTATTAGAGGCTGGAATCAAATAAACTACGATTTTCATATAAAGACATCGATCAGATATGACCAGTACATTTTGTAGTTGTTCGCGCAATAACAAACATCCCTAAAATTGAAAGCATTGCAGTCGCACATCTAAAATTCTCGCGCTGGAGGATTGTCAGTTAAATTTAAAAAAAGATTCACTATATGAAATTATGAAAAAAAAGTAGAATCTTAATTGCCACGAAAGAAAGTGGACCCCAAATAGTTAAAAGTGCTTCAGCCCCAAACCCGTTTGCAAAATGTTATTATAAACCTATAATTTTAAATAACAGGTCGATATAAATGATAGGATATAGAGATTTTACGAAGTCAATACTAACAATTTATCGTTTGGTACCGTGTTAAATAATCTGTAAAACAGTTATAGCTTCGGATGTTTTATGTGAAACCATATAAATTTAATGAATTTCACTAAAAATATGATACTGCCGTTGCTAAAAAAAATGTTAAACAATTTGGTTTCAAAACGACATCAAATGACATATAAAATGCGCCCTAATAAAAAAATGTCTTTACACAACAAACTTGATTCATGGTAAAAAAAAATTATGATTAAATGTTCTATCTTCCAAACCAAATATTCGAATCATAATTTAAATTATTTTTAATGTTAATTTTTTTGTTTAGAAATGTTTCGTTTGACAGGCAACCCGTTGAGCATTTAATTACTTAATTAACTTTTCTTTGATCCCCCATCAAATAACACTCCATGTGAAAAAAAAACATTTTCTGCATCACCAAAAATTATGTAGCTATTAATTGTTGTATTAATAATGTATTGATTGTTGATTGATGGTGTATAGTTGATTTATGTCATTGAGATGCTTGATGTGCATGGTGGATTTGACTTCTTCTTCTTATATGGTGGGTTCTGTTATATTGGTGCTGTTTTTTTTAGAAGATCTCTGTTCTCTGCTCGTTCAAAAAATTTGACGCAATTCATTAAAATAAATTTATCAATCCTGGTGATATCCGCCTCTTTGAAGAGTCTGCTTTGTGGTGTATGCTCTTAATGTTCATCTTTCTAATTGTGCCATTTGACTGATGACAAGTCCGACCAAGCTGGGAATCCATATGTTAATATAGATTTAAATTGGTGTTTGTAGCATATTAGTTTTATCCTTTTCTGCAATGAGCTTTTACAGTGCAGCACTGATTTACTGCTAGATATTACAGCTTCCTGGATATCTATTTCCAGATATTTCACTCGACGAGTATTTTTCATGGTTGTATTGTTGATTTTGATTTCGAGTATTATGTGAATGTCAAGTAACTGTTAATTTATTGTGTAATAATTTCTTGACATTTTACAATGTTTACATTATTCAAGAAATTATAGCAAAAATCACAAAAAACCACGTACTGAAGAAGATTAGAGTAGAATTAAATTAATAAAATAATAAAGGATTCCTAATAAGTATAATTTTGCCTTTTGGATATTCTTCATTCTCGCCGCCTTGAAGCCTGCTCGGTTTCAAAGAGTGGTTTTGAAAGTGAACAGACTTTGACAATAGCTCGCTTGTATTCACCAGTCTTAGTTTTAACGGTTACTTCTCGTACGTATCCATCGTTACCTGCATGGGTTGCAACTATTCTTCCTAACTTCCATTTAACTGGTAGTAAATCAACTTCTTTTAAAAGAACCAACTGACCAATCTCTAAATTTGTTGACTGTTTATTCCAGCATCGACGTTGTTGTAGTTCTGTCAGATATTCGTCAGACCAACGCTCCCAACAATGTTGGAAAAGTTGTTGCACAATCTGCCATCTCTTGGTGACCCATCATTTGGTGGCTAATTAAAAACTCCCCAAGAGTAAGAGCATTTAAATCATCAGGATTCGTTGATACCGCCGTAAGTGGTCTGGAATTGACGACAGATTCAATTTGTTTGATAGCCGTAAGATATTCTTCGTGGGTAAGTGCAGCATTGGCATATATCCTTTTAATGCGGTGCTTTGTAGTCTTTACAGCTGCTTCGAACAAACCACCGAAATGAGGTGACTTAGGTGGTGCAAACTTCCACGTTATCCTTTCATCTACACAGAATCAATTTATTTGATTTTTATTTAACTGCTCGAAAATACCACGTAATTCTTTGTTTGCACCAACAAAATTAGTCGCGTTGTCTGTATATATTGTTGTACATCTCCTTCTTGTGGCAATAAAGCGGTTTAATGCGCCATGGAAAGAGTTTGTACTCATGTCAGATACCAATTCTATGTGAATTGCCTTTACTGCAAAACATACAAATACTGCAAGGTATATTTTGATTGGTACCTTAAATCGACCTTTGAAATATACAAAAAATGGTCAACACATATCAATTCGCACAATATAAAATGGATCTGCCGGGGAAACTCTCTGTTTTGATAGGTTTCCCATGAATTGTGACAAATTAGGTGGCCTTTTGTGAAAACATCGTACGCAGCGGTTAACAATCTTTCTGACAATTTTTCTTCCGCCGATTGGCCAATATTTCTTCTTGATCATTGCTAAGAGTGTTTATGGGCCTGGAGGTAAATAATGGCACTGATAGTGGTTAAAAACTGTAAGTGTAACTTTATCGTTTAACGGTAATATAATTGGAAATTTTGAGGAGTATGGTATTTCTGCGTTTTTGAGACGACCTCCTACTCGCAAAAGACCATCTTTGTCAATGAATGGATTTAATGTTTTTAACGTGCTGGTCCAACGAATAATTTGGTGACCTAATAACGAGACCACCTCTGATTGAAACTCCTGCATCAAGCTCTCCAAATTTTCTGTTTTCCTTTATTTTTCGGCAATTGTTTGCAAATCGACAAATGTATGCCATACTTCGTTGCAGGGACATAAATCGTTGAATTTATTTATGTTTTAGCAGAACATGTTCCTTTTCACACGTGAGAAGACAGAAAGTATTTCGTTGTTCTGGTAAAACTGGACATGGTTCTGGTAATGACTTTGGCCATTTGCAAATAGGTGAGCGAAAATAATAAGGACCTTGAAGCCTAAAACTGCACTTTATGAACTGTGCGGGCATCAGACCTCTCGAAATAATATCTGCTGCATTGATTTTGCTGGCAACATAATTCCATTCCTTAGGATCAGCCAACCGATGGATTTCAGCAATTCGATTTCCAACAAAAACTTTAGAATGTGAACTTGTTGATGTTATCCAATGCCAAATGATCGAAGAATCCGTCCAATAAAATATTTCGTTTACTTTGACATTCAGCTGTGACCGCACCTTCGACATCAATTGCGCAGTCAGAAGTGCAGCACAAAGTTCCAGTCGTGGCAAAGTGACTTTGCTTAAAGGTGCAACGAGTGACTACACACAGCAACGTAGTTGTGATATTGTTGTGGTTGACACATCGTACATATATATCGCAGATTCATAGGCCACCCACTGTAGTCTCCGAAACCATGAAGTTGTATATCGGTGGTGAAATCGTAAGTTTCAACGAATCGTTTTACGCGGAACTCATTCAAACAAGGAAGTTGGCTTCTAAAATCAATCCATTTTAAATGCAATGATTGAAGCATTGCTTCATCCCAGTCTTGCTTCAATTTCCAAAGATGCTGAATTAATTTTTTTGCAAGTACAATTACAGGACCGATTAATCCAAGAGGATCGAAAATACTGGCTGTTTCGGAGAACACTAAACGCTTGGTAAATCTTTTTGGATTCGGTGAAAGTTTGACTATATATCAAAAATAGTACTTTTTAGGTTGCCAAAGCATACCCAGGGTTTTGATAACATTTTCGTTGTTAAGAACGTGAAAGCTTTCTTTATCAGTTTTTAGAATATGGGATAACAATTCTTCTGAATTTGAACACCATTTTTTTAAGTCCATTCTAGCCGTAGCAAAAAGCAACTTTGAAGATTTCTTGCCTCAGTGGTAATTATTACCAGTTAGCAGATCATCAACGTCCATGTCACGTTGCACGACCTTGCTTCCGAGAGGATAGGAATTTGTTTTTTCAGCGCAGAGCTGGAGCAAACAACGCTTCATCTTCGGGATTCTCTCTCCAGAAGATGTATTGATAATGAGAATCGTTCTGAAAAATATTTATTTGCCGGTACATTTTACTGATGACAGCGCTAAAGTCAATTTTCCAACGTCTAAATCTTAATAAAATTGAAACCAAATCAGATTGAATTACAGCTCCAACCATAAGTAATTCATTTATTGACTTGTTGGAGTCAGTTTTGGCTGAAGCATCAAAAACGACGCGCGTAGCTTCGTAGTTGAGCTTGATGGCTTTAGCACACAATGATGTGGTAGAAAATAATGAGACACTGGAATATTTTTTTCGGATTCCAGTGCCATGTGGTTTAAGTCTCGATAATCTTGAATAAACTGACGGTACTGCGATTTTAATTCAGAATTTCCAGACAGTCGCTTTTCTAAATTGAGAAATCGAACTAATGCACCTTGTCTTGAATTACCTAAAAGTTTCGGAGACTGAAGAAAGGGCAATGCCACTGTAAAACGACATGAATCGGATCTGGAAACGTTTTCTAGAAAATGATTTTCACAAATCTGTTCTTCGCTTGTGAAACGTAGTTCTTTAGTGTTTATTTGTTCCAGATTCCAAAATTCGTTGACAATATTTAGTTTTGTAATCTCTTCTTGATTTGTGGTAATACTATATTACAAAATCCTTTAGATTTAGAATTTGTAGTTGTACTACCAGAGACAACCCAACCCAATATCGTTTTTTGTAAGTCTGGTACTAGATCATTTTGCTGTTATAAAATTGAAATGTGAACACGAATCTAATAATGCTCTCACAATAAAGTTTTTTTGACAGTCCAGGACCTTTACGCTTGCCGTCATTAGAAACACATACGAAGACATGCCACTAACTATGAACGAAGTGCCTTGAATTAGTGGTTCCTCTAAAGAATTTGATGGCGAAGAAGATACATTTTGGATTGACTGCGAAGTTGACATTTGGGAATTTGAAGTCGTCGAATTTGATGCTTATGATGATTATGTAACAAGGTGTGGTGTGTTTTAAAACATATTCGACATTTGTACTTGGATTTACATTGTGAAGTCATGTGTTTAGAAGTTAGAAAATTGCAGCATAACTTATATTTAGGAACAAGAGACGATCGTTCGATGACAGGTTTTGAAAGAAAAACATTACACCGATATAATCCATGTCCAGACTTATCACAAACAAAACAATTTTCTGCTTGTACTGTAACCAAAGAAGTATTCCTCTTTTTAGTCAGGTTACTATTTTTCATTCTAAAAATTTTAGTAGTTGATCTAAAGTCAGTAAGTTATCTATTAAACATTCATCTTCCCATTTCATGCGAGTATCCTGATCTAATTTAGAAAAAATCAGAAATATAATCAAGTCATCCCAGTGTACCGTTGGTCGTCCAAGTGTTGTTAAAAATCTTAAATAAATATTAACGATATCAACAATATTTCTAATTTTACGTTCTGATACCTATCTCGAAGTAATTTTAACGCAACTTTGTAATTATTGTCGCTAAGTTCCAATGAAGCAATTATACGTGCGGCATCCCCACTTACTGCGTTTCTCAAGTATTGAAATTTAGCTATATTATTCAGAGATTTATTATGCGCTATATCGGCAAGGTACAAAAAAATGCAACTTTGATAAAGAATAACCGTATCACAATAAAGACTTTGCATCAAAGTTGCAATCGACCTTGACAAAATGTGATAAATCTTCAATTGAATGAAATTATTTTTTTATTTTAAATAAAACGATTCACTGAAAGTCCAATAATTATCACCATACACACGAAACAATACTTATCTACAGTGAGGTAGCGTTGGAAAGCTTGATGTAATGTTATGTTCCACTCGATGAATATTCCGATTATGTGAAGTTGTGAAATGTTGATCGGGACACAGGATCCCACTTCTGACACCAATATTTATTCAACAAAGAACTTAAAGCCAATGATTTTTATTCTATTCTAATCTTCCGCTCACACGACCGCACATTACTTCTGCTATAATGTTTGTTATAATTTCTTGACATTTTACAATGTTTACATTATTCAAGAAATTATAGCAAAAATCACAAAAAACACGTACTGCCATGTAAACAGAAGATTAGAGTTAGAATTAAATTAATAAAATAATAAAGGAATTCTAATAAGTATAATTTTGCCTTTTGGATATTTTTCAATACCGTTTCTGCCAAATACATGCTTAATTATGTCATTTGATTTGAGAGATTAACAAAATGGCTGACAAAATTTGTGGCGTTTCCTCACGTAAAAGGATTGATACTAAGAAATGTATATTTTACAGGGGAATGTGCAGTAAGATTATACACGCAGCGTGCATTAAGGTATCCAATCAAATGTATTCATTGCTGAGTTCATCGGATAATTTTAAATGGTTCTGTAACTATTGTTGTGATGTGATTGATAAGTTACTTCGGAACGTAAGCTCAACATGTCCATACAAACATTACTGAACCGGTTGTTATTATTATTGGCACTTAGAACGAGGTGGCTGAGTCAATAGTCAGTTCCCGAAAGAAATCAATGATCATTAGAATTTATTGACATAGAGTCTTGTCCAGATTTAAAAAGATTTTCAGCGATTACATAACGTATTGGTTATAAAACGGTTAATTCAATTGATTTCAATAAAACGGTTAGTTCAATTGATGTATTGTCAAAATTTTAAAATCTAATTTCGGTAACATTTTTGATCTAGGAATTATCTCGGAGTTATCTATTGCTATGCTGGGTTTTAGTAAGCGTCTCTACACGAGTTTTGTGATCATTGGACTTTAAAATGTCTTTACGTTAGGTCAATATTAGGGGAACCGCTCAGAACTGGACATTTTAAAACTGGATATTTCAAAATAGAATTTAACAAAACGAGATAAGGTACAATACTGGATATTTCAAACAAACCTGGATATTTTAAAACGAGATAAAGTACAAAACGAGATATGGTACAAAACTGGATATTTCAAAACTGGATATTTCGACATGTGATTTAAACTTAAAATGATTTTTTAGGAAAGTTCTGGAATATGGCTAATTAGGATGGAACTCGGCGAGTTCTTAACCAATTATGATAAAATTCGATACGTAGGAAGAAAATGGAAATTTTAAAATGATTTTTTGGAAAAGTTCTGGAATATGGCCAATTAGGAAGGAACTCGGTGATTTCTTAACCTATTTTGATGAAATTCGATATGTAGGATGAAAATGGGATTTTAAAATTATTTTTTGGGAAAGTTCTGGAATAAGGCCAGTAAGGTTCCATACTTGAATATTTCTAAGGAGAGAAATAGAATTTTCCTTCACTTAATGTTTTTTTTCTTTAATTGTATAATTAAATCTGATTTTAAAACCTTTTTTGGGAAAACCTCTGGAATATGGCCAGTAAGGTTTCATACTTGAATAATTTTAAGCAGAGAGATAGAATTTTCCTTCACTTAATGTCTTTTTTTAATTGCTGCTTTTCTCATCTTATTAAAATAATCATTGACTTGATCGAGTTTACTGACAGTAAAATTTATCTTCATATAGTTTTTATTTTTCTACTTAATATAACATTTCTTTTCTTTAGAGAATCTATGTGAGAAAAATTAATTAAAATATTAAAGGAAAAGAAAATAAATTGTAAAATCATTTTTAGTTACAAGCGGGATTATTTGATTATTTAATATAAACAAGATCGAGCTCTATAATGAACATTACATTAAAAATCATGTACATAATATAATACATACATATTGTTATTTAGTAGCAATAGAAAAATTCCAATTTTGAACACTTAAAAAAAGGAATTATTTACGATTTGGAAATTCCTTATTTTTTCACTGTTCGATAGCACATATCGAATAACATCAAAATCGGTTAAGAACTCGCCGAGTTCCTTCCTAATTGGCCATATTCCAGAACTTTTCTAAAAAACCATTTTAAAGTCCCATTTTCTTCCTACATATCGAATATCATCAAAATCAGTTAAGAACTCGCCGAGTTTCTTCCTAACTGGCCATATTCCAGAACTTTTCTAAAAAGTCATTTTAAAGTCCCATTTTCTTCCTACATATCGAATTTCATCAAAATCGGTTAAGAACTCGCCGAGTTCTTTCCTAATTGGTAATATTCCAGAACTTTCCTAAAAAATCATTTTAAGTTTAAATCACATGTCGAAATATCCTGTTTTGAAATATCCAGTTTTGTACCATATCTCGTTTTGTACCTTATCTCGTTTTAAAATATCCAGTTTTGGATTATCCTGTTTCGTCAAATCCAACTGTAAAATATCCCGTTTCGACCGGTACCCCAATATTAGTATATGGTTCAATAATTTGGATTCCCTTCTATCATAAATTCTATGATAGAATTGAAAGCATGCAGAAGCAGTTTTTGATTAATGCACTGCGACGTTTACCTAATTTAAATCAGGGTTTTGTCCGTAAACCTTACGTAAACCGTCTTTTACTATTAAATTTACAAACTTTAGCGCATAGAAGCGAAATAGCTTGTTACGTTTTTGATCGTGACATTTTATGTTCCACAATAAATTGCTCTGAACTGATTTAGATTTAGCTTTTATGCTCCTCAGCGAGCTTTAAGAGTACGTTCGTGGTTTTTTGCATATTTCCAATTGCGCAAATACAGTGTTGTTGATTTTAATATTTCAAACCGCTGTTGCAATCATAATAATTTAATTGTTTTTGGTTTTACTTTTTGATTTTATTGGCTTGTTTTTATTTTTTTAATTAAATAATTTTATTTAATATTTTAATTAGGTCAAATATTATTTACAATTGTACTTTTTTTTGTTGGTTTTATATATTTTTCGTAGTGGTCGTGTGAGTAATCAAATATTGTAATTTTACAAAATTAATGAATAAATAAATAATATTAATAATAACTTTGTTAATAAAACCTCCATTTTGTACCTTTTTTATAGTTAATTAAAAAATGTATATTAATCTGTAAGGATTTTATATTAACCTGTGAGGGTTGAGTTTTGCCAAGTAATTATTTTAGTCATTTTAGCGAAGAACTCCCGTCATGGAACTGTCTTAATGATTCTGTAAAATTTAGCTCAAACATCCCACGGCACGTTTGATCCCAATTAGTTGCCTATATTTAGCTGGCCATTGTGGTTTTTTGGATTGAAAGTTTGTTTTTTGTGGGTTTGGTAGTGTGGTAGGGTTTGCAATTGCTTTTAACCTCGAATACGGTAAACCTGGTTTGAAGTAACTATTGTACATTTGTCTTTTTTCTTTTCTATTTAAAATTTCTAAATATTTTAAACATTGATGGTGGTTTGCGAGGTGTTTTGCTTATCGGATTACCGTGGACAGTGGGTTGTAGAGCATTTAATGTATCCGTAAGTCATATTAGAGTTTGTTGTTGCATGCCAGTAACGTTGCCAGTTTCTACATTATATGGTTACAGTTTTAACTATAGGCTTTCAAAGAATATAGTCTGATGTAAAATGCATTTAATGCTGTTAAATTTATTTTGGAGAAGCCAGATTATTATGGAAGACCTATATTTAACAATTTTAAGAATAAACTGATTTACCAAATGTTCTAGAGCTGCTTTGGTATCACCTTGGCCTAAAATGTTTTCTATTCCATTTAACAAGATGTGTAGTTTTAGATTTCTTTTGGTGTATATGTGTAGCAATTCTTGTCAGCCATTTTAATGGTTTCCTGAGCTTCCATAAATCCTTTAAAATCAATTGTGGTTACGTGGGAAATATTTCGATTTATTTTTTTAATGGGAAACTATTTGAACATGCATGAAGTAAAAACAATAATTATCAATACATTATCAGATAATGGGTACCGTTAAAGCGTTGTGTGAACAAATACAAACCGAAAGACCGATTAATAAACTTAAAATCAATATAAAAAAGGGCGACGCTGCAAAAAAAAAAAAACAATATTGTGAAGACAAACTCGCAAACTTGCAGCTACTCTTCGATAAATTTTCTACAATCGATACTGCCCTTATCCACGCACTTCCGATGAATCATCCATATATCCAACAACAGTTTTACAACCAAGTAAAGCAAGCATTCGAGGAGACTAAGAAACTGATACTAGGAGCCAAACTAAAAGTAGCAGGACATGATGAAGAAAAGGTGAATTTGGATAAACAAGTCGCTGAAGCTTCATCATATGTCCTAACGGATGAGGATCAGCCAAACGAACCTGAAGCTAAGGTTGTTCAAGTCAATGACGACCAACAACAAAAGAGATATAAAATTCAACATGTGAAGGCTAAAATGTTTCGCTTTAACACTAACGCGATTCACAAAGTAAAAGATGATGAACAATACTCCAAATTTATGAGTTAAAAATCACAAAATCACGAAGAGATAGTTGGAAACGCAAGCGAAAAAGAGCTAAAAACGTATTTAAGCCGAAAAACGTACGAGAACCTACAGCAAGAATATGAATTTACTATCATATATCTTCAAGACCATCTTGCAAAAGCTGTAGCAAAAGATTATTCAAAACAATGAGTAAAACAATCCAATATCCTACTTCCCAGGATCGAAATACCCTGTTTTAATGGGGATTATAAACAGTGGACAAGCTTTCAAAGCCTTTCAAAAAACCACCTCAACATCTCGCAGGAAAATTATCACACTGCTTGGCATATTTTATGCTCCAGATATAATGATAAACGTCTTCTCACAAATATGTACATAAACGTTATTTTAGATCTACTAAATTTATTATCAGAATCATGCAATTAAAATTTTACAAGTAAGGTTCCAATCATTGGGAGTCCTCTATCGAGATAAAACATATAAAAAATGAGACATACCAACAAACAACCTCATGCAATAAAGCTGCAAATTTAGCGGTTACTAAAAAACCCGTTAAATATAGTTTCTGCTATGAAAAGCACAATCTGCCTGAATGTAAAAAGTTCCAAAATATTTCACAAATCGAAAGAAGTAAGGCAGTATATTATAAACCACTATGCCGAAGATGCTTGCTTCCGGAACACAATCTCCCATGTAATAAAAGTTGTAAATTATGCAGGGGTTCACATCACAGTCTGCTGCATAGTGACAACAGTACGCGAACTAGGGCACCAGAAAGTATAAAGCCCGCTAATACAAACGCATAAGCAGCACAATCATGGAATCGGAAGTGTATCTTACTAGGAACCGCTTTAGTGAAAGCATCGTCAGGTAGTCATAATGAATTGCTTCGTGTACTGATAGATCCTGGGTCTCAAGCAACCTTCATTAGAAGAAGCCTGTCAGAGACTTAAGTTAAAAAAGAGCGCAGCGTATGCAGAAATAACAGGCATCAGAAAAATCGATGCTGGAATAGCGAACTCAACAGTTGAATTTAACATGAAGCCGAGATTTCCTTCCAAATATAACAACCGTAAAGGCATTAGTATTCAAAAACTTAACGCGGGATATGCCAGAACAGCCTCTAGACCCCTAGAAATGGGAACATGCCAGAAATGTGCTATGGGCTGATTCATCATTTTATACTCCTGGTCCAATCGACTTATCATTGGGTGCAGATTATTATGGAGAAATTTTGATGAATAATATAATAAAAGCCTCATCTGACGAACCAGTTGCTCAAGAAACTAAATTGGGATGGATATTTCTAGGCCGTGCCTCAGTCGATTGGCACAGATTAACAGTGATACAATCAATGGCAACAAGAACACACTTAGATACTCAATTAAAAAGCTTTTGGGAAAAAGAAGTGGTTCTTATAAACGAACATTCACCAAAGAAGAACTAGAAAAATATTCGCAACCAGCCACAGACGTCTCAAAAATGTCCGTTACGTAGTCAAATTTCCCTTTGACATTGACTTGTACTCTGCCAAACCGTTAGGATGACTTGCTAACAATCGAAACCTGTATATTCAATATAAGAAGTTTATGGATGAATATATCGCATTAGGACACATGAAGGTTGCTGATGTAACTAATGATTTTGGTTACTATTATCTGCCACATCATGCAGTTTTGAAGGAATCGAGTACAACTACAAAATTAAGGGTAGTTTTTGATGGGTCTGCCAAAACTACAACTGGAATATCGTTAAATAACGTAATCTTAACTGGCCCTACTCTTTAAAAGATCTGTTATCTATACTGTTAAGGCAGCGGAAATATAAATACGTTCATACAGCTGACAGTGAAAAAATGTTCAGACAAATTATGGTTGATAATCATGATCAGAACTACCAACGCATTTTGTGGAAAGATTCCAGAAAAGGATATCATGAAGTATAAGTCAACAACCGTCAAGTATGGTACAGCAGCTGCTACTTATTTACCACAGCTTGCCATCGATGAACAAAAAAGCTATCCAAGGACGTCTAACCTGGTGTTAAATGATTTTTACGTGGATCATCTGATTTCTGGGCAAAACACACTAGAAGAAGCCTTATTCGTCCAAAAACAAACCATTAACTTACTAAACAGCGGTGGATTTACCTTAAGAAAATGGGCAACAAACAATGCGATTCGTTTGGAAGCCATACCAGAACATCTAAGAAACCAAAACCGTTTGACGATACCATTAAAACTCTTGGACTACACTGGAATCGTACAACAGATGCTTTCAGGTTTAATGTCATCAAGGCTAGATCTGATATCGGCAAATCTACCAAACTCAGCTTACTGTCAGATAGCGCAAAGCTTTTTGATCCGTTAGGCTGGTTAGCACCAATTACAATTGTAGCCAAGCTTATGATGCAAGAACTTTGGTTGGCAGATCTGTCTTGGGACGTCGAACTTCCGTCACACCTATCAACAAAATGGCATGAATTTAAAAACGTTTTGCCACTTCTAGAAGAAATATCCATCCCACGTTGGATTCAATTTGAGAACAACAACGAATCTATAAATTCAAAAGGTATCACTAATTAAGACTTCTCACATCAAAAACGAAAGTTGCACCAATTAAAAATTTACTTTCGCTACCTCGACTTGAGCTTTGTGGAGCGCTGCTTCTCGCTAAACTTATGCATGCAGTTATAGAAGCAATGCAAATTCCGGAAATAACTTCGTTCTTTTGGACTGATTCGATGATTACATTATGTTAGATTCGAGGGCGTCCTCATAAATATAAAACTTTCGTAAATAATCAAATATTAGAAATTTAATCTTATTCTAATCCAGCACAATGGCATCACGTTGGATCACCCGATAATCCAGCAGATTGTGCCTCAAGAGGTACCGGTCCAAATGAACTAAAGAACAATCGTTTATGGTGGACAGGTTGAACTTGGCTACAACTTTCATCCGAACATTGGCCGCAACCAACTATTGCTCCAAGTGAAGTCAATTTGGAAACTAAACTAATTGTGACACTCGCAACATCAGCAATAGTTAATCCATTCGTGCAGATAAAAGAAACATTTTCTAACGTGAACAAAATAATTCGCGTTGTTGGCCTCTGTCACCGATTTATAAATAAATGCTTAAAAAAACCGGATACCGGATCTTCAATTTTATTACCTGCCAAATAACTAAACGAATCCTGTAACGAGCTTATTAAAATAATTCAACTTGCAGAGTTCCAGAATGAAATCAGACTAATCAACAATGATGGCTCAGTCTCAACAAAAAGCAACCTCCTTTCGCTTAACCCATTTATTGATGAACTAAAAATGCTGCGAGTGAGAGGAAGAATAACTAATTGTAACCTAAAGTATGACACCAGACATCCACAAGTATTGCCACAAAAACATAGATTTACAAAGTTATTAATCAAAGACTCGCATATAAAAACCTTGCACGGGAGAATTCAATTGACTCTGTCACCTCTTAGAAACAAATATTTGATCATAAACGGTAGAAGTAACATACGCTCAGAAATGCGTTAATACTCACCCCTGGACACTTCTTAATTGGGGATTCACTAATTACAACTCCAGAATCAAATTTGCTGAACAAAACCATTTCTGCCAACCATCTGGAAACATTGATCAAATGACTATTTAACTGGATTACAACAAAAAAATAAATGGTCCTGCAAACAACCAGAATTAAAGGTAAATGATATCGTTTTAATAAAGGACAATAACCTGCTGCCCACCAACTGACCGTTAGGAAGGATTATAGAGCTACACCCTTGTATTCATATCAGCTTAAAACTGACTGGTTTAAATACTATAAGGCATTTTTCCATGCCATCTATAGAAATCCTTGGATGTTTTTTAGAGCTCTTGCAATTACAGTTCTGGGAACATAGTGTTATTAACGCAAGGATTTGCTGTAAATTTGTTTCAAATTCTGTAAATGTAAAAGTATTTGGTAAGCTATGATATAAGGTGTATTCATTAAAAACAGGAATTTGATACTAGATGTCGTTACTTGTTTATGTGTTATAGTACATCATGGACATATAGGTCATTTGAAAGCCCTATGCAATACAAAATAAAATCAGCTAAATGTTTTTGTTTTGATTTTGCACATCCAACCGATTTCAACGATGGAAAATTTATCAAATTTGCTAAAAAAAACAGCATTTGCGGGAAGTTTTGTTGAGTAACTTTTACGCAAACAAAACTGCAGCTGAAAGTCATCGTTTGCTCGTGGATTTGTATGGTAAGCTTTCTCTTGTAAAAACACAGAGCTTTGAGTGGTTTAGTCGCCTCAAAAATGGTGATTTTGACATCAAGAACAAACAGCGTCCTGGTCAGCCGAAAAAGTTTAAGGATGAAGAATTGGAGCCATTACTCGATCAAGATTCATGTCAAACGTAAGAAGTACTTGCAGAATCATTGGGAGTTGGTCAAACAACAATTTTCAGACGTTTGAAAGCGAGTTGAAGCCAAGAGACGTGGAAAGACGATTTTGCATGTCCGAAATGCTGCTCGAGCGCCAAAAAAAAGTCGTTTTTGCAACGTATTGTCACTGGCGATGAAAAATGGATCCATTACGATAATCCCAAGCGCAAAAAATCGTATGTCAAGAAAGGCAAGGCCGGCCTATCGACACCTTAGCCGAATATTCACGGGGTCAAGGTCATTCTGTGCATTTGGTGGGACCAGCTAGGTGTGAACCACTATGAGCTGTTGCCAAGTGGCCAAACCATCAATGCCCAACTCTATCGTCAACAATTGATCCGATTGAAGCAGAAAATCCAGGCAGAGCGGTCAACGTATGCGACAGGACACGAGTCTATCATTTTCCACCACGATAACGCTTGGCCACATATTGCGGCGCCAAAAATCAAAAATTATCTGGAGAATAACGGATGGGGAATTCTGCCTCACCCGCCTTATAGAAAATTAATTATACTATATATTAATAAACTAACAGAAATATCACAGATGTTTTATCACTAATTCAACAGGCATTTATAGGTACGGTATGTTATTGTATGGTATGTTATATTTATATACATATAATATATATATATATATATATATATATATATATATATATATATATATATATATATATATATATATATATATATATATATATATATTAATGCCTGTTGAATTAGTGATAAAACATCTGTGATATTTCTGTTAATTTATTAATATATAGTTTAATTGATTTTCGTTTCCTCGCCTGAAATTCAAAAATGTTCCGTATAACGGTATGTATATTATGGAGAGTGGCATTAATCGAATCAAATCCCCTCTCTACCAATGCATACCTACTGCTAATTTATGCCTGATTGTTTTTCGTGCTAGTTACACTACATCACTGTAGATTGTTACCACATTGCTTTACTGAGATCGACTTCATTTATTTTTATATATTTTTTTTTCACTGAATCTCAATTAAATTATGAAAAGCACAAAAAAATAATAATGACAAGCCAACATCGCATAAAAATATATTTAAAACAAAATTTAACTAACTTATTTAACTATATGGTACAATAGGAACCTTAATCACAAAAATTATAATATACAATACAAGAAAGAAAGTAAAAAATAAAAACAATTAATTTATGTATTTTGATCAAAACCCGCAGTTTTTGTCTAAAAGTGTTCCATCCTTCATGCAAAAGAATTATTGGCTCTGCGAAATCGAAAAAAGCTGCTGAAGCAAACTGGACATGCTCACAGGACTGTGCAAGAGCCGCTGCTTCTGCTTTTGAAGTACCAACCACTCCTACTGCATCAGCGAGTGGTACGCCTATTAGATTTACTGTACATTGCGAAGTCTCTATCAAAGATATGATTAAGCGCTTGGATAAGCAATTCGACGTTATTAAATCAATGATACTGGAAATCAAGACGTCTCAGGAATTTATACGTAATGAGTTTGATGCCATAAAAACTGAAATTGAATTGTAAAATAGTAGCTGATAACATAGTTCTAGCAATCAAGAAGGCCGTAACTCTAGTCTTGAAATAAATCTTGATGGTTTTTACCAAAGGGAAATTAATTCAAATCTAATCATTGTTGAGCTGCCAGATAAGGTGACTGAGCCAATGGTTGTAACTATGAACCTTCTAAAAGTATTACAATGTGAAAATCTATTTGGTGATATGGTTAGCAGCAGATATATGACCTCGGGTAAACACTTCCAACGAAATGCCACATTACCTGATGATACAAACATAATCGTTAAATTTAAAAATGAAACTGCCAAGAGTACACTTGTTCACCAGAAAAAAAACCCTAAATTATTCGCGAGTGATATTAGTTTCAAGTTTAATAATAATTTACCACTTTACTTAAGAGACCATCTTACTTCTCTGCGGAATTCGCTGTACCGGGAAGCATGTCACATAAAAAAGTTAAATAATTTCAAATACCTGCGTGAATTAGCGAAGGCAATATTTTGTTTCGGAAAGATGAAGGTGCAAAGGTTATTTGAATACACAGTCGACCCTTGACTTCAAAAAATTGAAGGCCACATATCGAGTGATTCAACATAATTTTGAATTTGCATCAATCAGCTATGTAATCAGATCGCAGTTCTACTGCCTGCAAAATTATAAATATTGTCACGGTACCACCTAGTGTGCGATAGCACAAGTGTAAATATATGAAGATTTCTCTAGGCTTAACCCTAGAGACATCTATTAGGTATCGATAGTACTGGTAGTACTAAAAATTGAGCAAATGAAATGTAGTAGTGACATCTCGATAGAAGTAGAAAGTTCGAGATATTTTAATTTGTGTATATAAGCGAATCGATGTTGTATGCAGGATCGTTGATCGTTGAAGAGATCGGACGTGTTTTTCCGATTTCTTCAATTTTAAATTTAAATTGTAATTTTTTAAAGTTTGTTTAATTTAATTTAATTTATGTATTGTTTTTTAATTAAATTGTGTCTAATTAAGTGAAAATATGCATGGCCAATGTGTAAATTATGAAAGTGTTTATTTTGAAAAAAATAAAAAAATAAAATAAAAAAATGGTGGATGGTGTATAAAAATTATGTAGTGTGGACAGTGAATATTTATATGTTTAGTTCTGATTTGATACCATGTGTGTTTAATCTTTTGTACCGTAGTATCGATGGTCTTTTTAAGTCTGTGTTGTGTTGTGTTGTGTAATAGATTATAGAATAAAATATAAATGGAACTCTGTCGCTTTTCCCAGAGTTCAGGTAATATTTGTACAATACGCACAAATTATTATTTATTGTTGGATCTGCCAGTTGGGATTTCTTTTTTTTAATTTAGATTGATTCCATATATAGTGTTGCTGCCTTTCTTTGTGGCTTAAGTTTGGTTGTATGTGGTGCTACGGGCACTCTATCTTGGCGTAGACGACGTCGTATATATTTGTGTTTATTGAGTTTCTAAATTTCACTTGCTAAAAATTTTGTATCATGTTAAAGACATGATTTTTATTAAAATGTATGAGTGTGAGAATTATGTTCGAGAAGAATGAAATTGAATGTGGTCATTTGTGTCGACGTTGTTGTTGTTGTGTTGTATAAAAATTTACGGATAGGTGGGTTTAAATGTGTTAGTGAGTGCGCCCGAGAGCTGAGAAAGAATTACGTTTTTTGTGTAAAATGTTTGTGTGTGTACTTATCTAAATTTTACTTTTTGTGAATTTTGTATCATGTTATGACATGACTTTATTAGAAAAACTTTCTAGAAGGTTCGAGATGGTATACATAGTACAATCTGTACTATTTTTTGTGTTTTTTCTTTGTATGATTGAGTATGATTGTTGTTGTTTGTTTATTTATTTCTCATTTTATGAACGTACTAGGTTCCTATTAGAATGTTCCTGTTGGATTTCATCAATTGTGTGGAAATATCGATGCGTGTTTCGAGTTTATGCTTGCTGGTCGTAGGGTTGGTTTTGATTGTTCGGTTTTGTGGACAAAAGTTCGGCAAAGAGGCATGGTTTTGATTGCCTTTTTGATTTTGGTTGAAAATGTTTACAAATATTCGTGAACGGTATTTGTATTTGAGTCTTTTGAATGTTGTGGGTGTTGGAAAAGTTTTGGCGTTTTAGCATATTTTTTTTTTTTTCCACATTGCGAAAGTGCTAATTATTTTTTTTTTTTGGTGTAAATTGTTTTGTTAAAATTCATTTAAAGTGATTTTTGTAATGTTGTTTCGGTTATTATAATATTATTATATTATTATATTATTATTAGTATATAATGAAGTGTATAATGGTAACAATACTTCTCTCTCTCGTTAAGTAATAAGTTTGTTTTTTTCTTTGTCATAGAGAGCGCAACATACTGTTGTTCCATCATTCGTATTCATTTTTCATTTTTATTTACATCGAAGCGAATAAGAGGAGTGTATGCAGGTTGTGCTACGTCACAACACATACTGGAATAGTAGTCACTTTCATCGCGGTTACTTTCATCGCAACTTCATGGCTTGTGTATACATTTGTGTTGGTTTTGTGCGAGCACGGGAATGAGTTACTAATCGAAAATAATTGGAGTTGTTAGGACGGCGGGGGGGGGGGGGGGGGGGGGGGTCGTATTTATGTATTTATGTATTTATATGTTTATGTATTTATATATTTATGTATTTATGTATTTATATATTTATATATTTATATATTTATGTATTTATGTATTTATATATTTATATATTTATATATTTATATATTTATGTATTTATATATTTATATATTTATGTATTTATGTATTTATATATTTATATATTTATATATTTATTATTTATATATTTATATATTTATATATTTATATATTTATATATTTATATATTTATATATTTATATATTTATATATTTATATATTTTATATATTTATATATTTATATATTTATGTATTTATATATTTATATATTTATATATTTATATATTTATATATTTATATATTTATATATTTATATATTTATATATTTATATATTTATATATTTATATATTTATATATTTATATATTTATATATTATATATTTATATATTTATATATTTATATATTTATATATTTATATATTTATATATTTATATATTTATATATTTATATATTTATATATTTATATAATTTATATATTTATATATTTATATATTTATATATTTATATATTTATATATTTATATATTTATATATTTATATATTTATGTATTTATGTATTTATATATTTATGTATTTATATATTTATATATTTATATATTTATATATTTATATATTTATATATTTAGATATTTATATATTTATATATTTATATATTTATGTATTTATATATTTATATATTTATATATTTATATATTTATGTATTTATATATTTATATATTTATGTATTTATGTATTTATATATTTATGTATTTATATATTTATATATTTATGTATTTATATATTTATATATTTAATGTATTTATGTATTTATATATTTATATATTTATATATTTATATATTTATATATTTATATATTTATATATTTATATATTTATATATTTATATATTTATGTATTTATGTATTTATATATTTAAATATTTACATATTTATATATTTATATATTTATATATTTATATATTTATATATTTATATATTTATATATTTATATATTTATAGATTTATATATTTATATATTTATGTATTTATATATTTATATATTTATGTATTTATATATTTATATATTAATATATTTATGTATTTATATATTTATATATTTATATATTTATATATTTATATATTTATGTATTTATGTATTTATATATTTATATATTTATGTATATTTATGTATTTATATATTTATATATTTATGTATTTATGTATTTATGTATTTATATATTTATATTTTCATATATTTATATATTTATATATTTATGTATTTATATATTTATATATTTATATATTTATATATTTATATATTTATATATTTATGTATTTATATATTTATATATTTATATATTTATATATTTATATATTTATATATTTATGATTTATTATATTTATATATTTATATATTATATATTTATATATTTACATATTATATATTTATATATTTATATATTTATATATTTATATATTTATGTATTTATATATTTATATATTTATGTATTTATAGATTTATGTATTTATATATTTATGTATTTATATATTTATGTATTTATATATTTATATATTTATATATTTATGTATTTATATATTTATATATTTATATATTTATATATTTATATATTTATATATTTATATATTTATATTTTATATATTTATATATTTATTATATTTATATATTTATATATTTATGTATTTATATATTTATATATTTATATATTTATATATTTATATATTTATATATTTATATATTTATATATTTATATATTTATATATTTATATATTTATATATTTATATATTTATATATTTATATATTTATATATTTATATATTATATTATATTTATATATTTATATATTTATATATTTATATATTTATATATTTATATATTTATATATTTATATATTTATATATTTATATATTTATATATTTATATATTTATGTATTTATATATTTATGTATTTATGTATTTATGTATTTATATATTTATATATTTATGTATTTATGTATTTATATATTTATATATTTACATATTTATGTATTTATATATTTATATATTTATATATTTATATATTTATGTATTTATATATTTATATATTTATGTATTTATGTATTTATATATTATGTATTTATATATTTATGTATTTATATATTTATATATTTATATATTTATATATTTATGTATTTATATATTTATATATTTATATATTTATATATTTATATATTTATATATTTATATATTTATATATTTATATATTTATATATTTATGTATTTATATATTTATATATTTATATATTTATATATTTATATATTTATTATTTATATATTTATATAGTTATTATTTTTATTTTATATATTTATATATTTATATATTTATATATTTATATATTTATATATTTATATATTTATATATTTATATATTTATGTATTTATATATTTATTTTTTATATATTTATATATTTATATATTTATATATTTATATATTTATATATTTATATATTTATATATTTATATATTTATATATTTATATATTTATGTATTTATATATTTATATATTTATATATTTATATATTTATATATTTATATATTTATGTATTTATGTATTTATATATTTATGTATTTATATATTTATATATTTATATATTTATATATTTATATATTTATATATTTATATATTTATATATTTATATATTTATATATTTATGTATTTATATATTTATATATTTATATATTTATATATTTATATATTTATATATTTATATATTTATGTATTTATGTATTTATATATTTATGTATTTATATATTTATATATTTATGTATTTATATATTTATATATTTATGTATTTATGTATTTATATATTTATATATTTATATATTTATATATTTATATATTTATATATTTATATATTTATGTATTTATGTATTTATGTATTTATATATTTATATATTTATGTATTTATATATTTAAATATTTACATATTTATATATTTATATATTTATATATTTATATATTTATATATTTATATATTTATATATTTATAGATTTATATATTTATATATTTATGTATTTATATATTTATATATTTATGTATTTATATATTTATATATTTATATATTTATGTATTTATATATTTATATATTTATATATTTATATATTTATGTATTTATGTATTTATATATTTATATATTTATGTATATTTATGTATTTATATATTTATATATTTATGTATTTATGTATTTATGTATTTATATATTTATATTTTCATATATTTATATATTTAAATATTTATGTATTTATATATTTATATATTTATATATTTATATATTTATATATTTATATATTTATATATTTATGTATTTATATATTTATATATTTATATATTTATATATTTATATATTTATATATTTATATATTTATGTATTTATATATTTATATATTTATATATTTATATATTTATATATTTATATATTTATATATTTATATATTTATATATTTATGTATTTATATATTTATATATTTATGTATTTATAGATTTATGTATTTATATATTTATGTATTTATATATTTATGTATTTATATATTTATATATTTATATATTTATGTATTTATATATTTATATATTTATATATTTATATATTTATATATTTATATATTTATATATTTATATATTTATATATTTATATATTTATATATTTATATATTTATGTATTTATATATTTATATATTTATATATTTATATATTTATATATTTATATATTTATATATTTATATATTTATATATTTATATATTTATATATTTATATATTTATATATTTATATATTTATATATTTATATATTTATATATTTATATATTTATATATTTATATATTTATATATTTATATATTTATATATTTATATATTTATATATTTATGTATTTATATATTTATGTATTTATGTATTTATGTATTTATATATTTATATATTTATGTATTTATGTATTTATATATTTATATATTTACATATTTATGTATTTTTATATTTATATATTTATATATTTATATATTTATGTATTTATATATTTATATATTTATGTATTTATGTATTTATATATTTATGTATTTATATATTTATGTATTTATATATTTATATATTTATATATTTATATATTTATGTATTTATATATTTATATATTTATATATTTATATATTTATATATTTATATATTTATATATTTATATATTTATATATTTATATATTTATGTATTTATATATTTATATATTTATATATTTATATATTTATATATTTATATATTTATATAGTTATATATTTATATATTTATATATTTATATATTTATATATTTATATATTTATATATTTATATATTTATATATTTATATATTTATATATTTATATATTTATATATTTATATATTTATATATTTATATATTTATATATTTATATATTTATATATTTATATATTTATGTATTTATATATTTATATATTTATATATTTATATATTTATATATTTATATATTTATATATTTATATATTTATATATTTATATATTTATATATTTATATATTTATGTATTTATATATTTATATATTTATATATTTATATATTTATATATTTATATATTTATATATTTATGTATTTATATATTTATATATTTATATATTTATATATTTATATATTTATATATTTATATATTTATATATTTATATATTTATATATTTATATATTTATATATTTATATATTTATATATTTATATATTTATATATTTATGTATTTATATATTTATATATTTATATATTTATATATTTATATATTTATATATTTATATATTTATATATTTATATATTTATATATTTATGTATTTAGGTATTTATATATTTATGTATTTGTATATTTATATATTTATGTATTTATATATTTATATATTTATATATTTATATATTTATATATTTATATATTTATATATTTATATATTTATATATTTATATATTTATATATTTATATATTTATATATTTATATATTTATATATTTATATATTTATATATTTATATATTTATATATTTATATATTTATATATTTATATATTTATATATTTATATATTTATATATTTATATATTTATATATTTATATATTTATATATTTATATATTTATATATTTATATATTTATATATTTATATATTTATATATTTATATATTTATATATTTATGTATTTATGTATTTATATATTTATATATTTATATATTTGTGTATTTATATATTTATATATTTATATATTTATGTATTTATGAATTTATATATTTATATATTTATATTTATTGGTTTATAAGTTTATATATTTAGGTATTTATATATTTGTATTACATTAATTTTTTATTATTATTATGAAACAAATTAATATATTTGTATTTTCAGGGAAAACTAATCCAGTTTATTACAGTCTACGGCTTGCAGAAATTATATTATGTACATTATTAGTTTATTATATTACAAATTAATTAATTTATCATTTCAGATGAAAACTAATTCAATTTATTACAGCCTACTGCTAAGAGCAATTATTTCATTAATAGATTTTGCTTTTAGGAAACATTTGCTGATACACCTGAATGGGGGCACACTGCTGTTGACGATAAGAAATGAAATAATGCAGAGCAGCCCGTCAAAATTGTGTTTGTCTTGTGCTAACATTAGTTAAATATTGGCTTCCGGAAAACCGGGTCAAATCTGTTATTACTAACATGTCCTTCCTTTCCTTACACCACAAAAAAAACACTAACTATCGATCGCTTAGGTGTCAGTAACCGGGTCGAGTCTGTCACAACTAACATTCCTTCCATTCCTTCGATTTTGTTATATGTAACACGGGTGTACGGTGGTGCCCGGCATTCCGGGAGTTCCTGGTTCGTCCTTGGCCGTACACTCTAATCAATCAATCAATCAAATAAGCGAATCGATGTTGTATGCAATAAAGAGTTGTACTTGAACTACGAAAGCGATAACTGAATTCCTGAATATTCAGGAAAGGCTTTTCTTTCCCGAAATGCAGCAGCAGCAGCAAGGTTTTATTTTACCAAAACAAGGCACGTTTTTATTTTTATTTAATTGATAATTTTACAGCAAAATTTATTGACCTTTATCGACTGGGAACAAGATATGAACTAACTAAAAAAAACAATTTTTAGTGTAATTAACTTGAAAGCAAAAAAAGAATAAAAAAAAAGAATATGGAAGCGAATGCAATTCGAGTTCGAACAAATAAAGATCACTGCGACATCTGTGTTGCATTTGATCTTTATTGTCAACTCGAATTGCATTCGCATTCATCCAAGACAATTTACACTGCCGGTTCACGATGTGTTAATCGGAGCGTGTTCAAAGCGCTTAAAATAAAAAGTGATAGAAAGTGATAGTAAGTGATTTTTATTGTTACATAAAGTGAACAGTACTAAGTGATTTTTGTTAAATAAAGAATTGGTAAAAGAACTAAGTTGTGAATAATTGTGTTTTATTGAGACAATTATTGTCTGCGAAAGTGAGCAGTGTTAAAAGTGGAACTTGTGTAGTTTTGTAAATTGGTTAGTGAACAGTGGTGTTTGGGTAGTTATTCACAATCCAGAGATACGAACAAGTCCTTAAGTGACAAGGCAAAAACGTAGCAATTGGTGACAGCGGTGGGATTGTGAATAAAAAATAAAAATAAAAATGAAACTCTACAAATTAAAAGTTCCAGAATTAAAGAAAGAGTTGGAGAAGCGTGGTTTAGAGACAGAAGGCCGTAAAGACGAGTTGATGTTACGATTGTGTGAAGCAATGGAGCGTGATGGTTTAGATCTAGAAAGTCATGAGTTTGAAATAGAAACGCCGGAGTTACTCATCGAAGCACCATCTGGAAATTTCGATATAGCACAGTTGATGGCAGCCATGCAACAGATGATGACAGAACAAACTAAACGACAAGAGAAAATTCAAGAAGATCAAATTAAACGACTAGAAATACTCGTAGTCGAAGGACAAAATAAAAAGGAAGAAAACTTCTCGAATTAGCTAGTACTTTCCAAGGCGAAGTAGAGAAAGTAAAAGATGAATTTACAACATGTTTAAATTCTAGAAGTTAAACATGTTGATCAAAAGTTGGACAACAATATTGAATATGTCGAACAAAAATTTCTTCGTCTCGAAAAGGAGGTCAGTGTAATGAAACTAAATGAAACAGCAGCGCAAATAATCCAACCAGTAAACACTTTTAAATTGAAGCCACCAACGTTTGACGGCACCACATCGTTCTAAATTTTTAAGCTTCAATTTGAAGCGGCGTCCACACAAAATCACTGGGACGAAGCGCATAAAGTAGCAGCGTTAATAGTTGCACTTAAGGGTGAAGCAGCCGAGATGTTACAAACAATTCCAGAAAACGAACGCAAAAAATATGGTGAAATAATGAAGGCGTTGGAACGCAAATATGGAAGTGACCATAAGCGGGAAATTTATCGAATGGAGTTGAAAGGACGGTCACAGAAGGTTGGAGAAACTTTACAAGAATTTGCATTTAGAGAGGCTAGCACATCTAGCACATGCAAATACTGCTTCCGATTTCATGGAAAGAATTAAAATGGACGCCTTTATTGATGGTATACGAGACCAAGACTCACGCAGAGCAGTGATATTATCACCAATGGCTACTTTCGCGGAAACCATTGCTTGTGCGTTAATGAATGAGACGGCACAAACTCTCATTTGACCAAGAATCAATAAGATACGTCGGGTAGAAATAAGTAACAGCAGTAATATGGAGCAGTCGGCCCCTAAAATTTCGAATGGTGGCAAAATAAAATGCTGGATATGTGACAAATTGGGTCACATCTCACGAGACTGCTATAAAAATAAACGTAAACGTGGAAGATCACCATCTCCAATGGTACGAAGGCCTGAGGGAGGTCAAGTAGTGACCAATCGAGAGGCCCAAGGAACGACCGAGTCGTTAAACCACATCGAGTCAGCTTAAAGAGGCAGAAGCTGACCCCCACAACCGATTGCCCCATGACCTTCATCCCTGTTTCCGGATTGGCGCCAGGCAGTGACAATTTAACAGTTCGAGGTGATGTTGATGGAAAGAGCTGTATTATCACTCTAGATACAGGAGCAGCGCGCACCATTGTTCGTGCCGACGTAGTTAAAGGAGGTGTACAACCAGTGTATGGCCTGAAATTACAAACAGTGACGGGAGATAGTGCAGTTATAAAGGGTAAAAAACTCGTTGATATACGAATAGGGAAAACTCATTATCAACATGAAGTACTAGTGGCAGATATAGTGGATGAGGTCATCTTGGGAATGGACTTCATGAGAAAGAATGGTTTTATGATGGATGTAAGACAAGGAGTATTATACCAAGGTAATATCGAGTTGCCACTTCAGTTAAACGGCACAGAGGCATTAGCAAGACGAGTGACAATTGATCATCGGGAGAAGTTGGCACCGAACCCGGAGACAATTGTATGGGGACGATTGGAGGGAGGTTTTGGGTCACCCAGGTTGTGGGTTATAGAAGCCATAGAAGACGAAAGAGGAGCCAGAGAAATAATCATAGGCTTAGTTAAACCGGACAGTAATTATCGAGTTCCAATTAGGACTCTTAATTTATCGGATAAGACGAAAACCATCAAGAAGGGAACCATAATCGGTAAATGTGAAGAGGTATTAACAATAATCAAATGTGAGCAGAAAAGTCCTGTTAGAGAATCCAATGAGGACAAGCAGAAAGAAATTGTTGATAATCTCATGCAGAAATGGACCAATGATCTAACCTTGGCACAGAAAAACTGCACAGCAGTTACTCGATCGGTATATGTCCATTTTCTGCAGTACACCCGAAAATAATGGAAGAACCAAGATGGTAAAACACCGGATTAATACAGGAACAGAGATGTCAATTCGTCAACCACCTAGACGATTACCATTGGCGAAACAACAGGAAGTGAATCAAATGGTGACGGACATGCAGAAGGCTGGAGTAATTGAATCATCGAACAGTCCGTGGAGTTCACCGGTAGTGTTGGTGGAAAAGAAGGACGGAAGTATGCGATTTTGCATTGATTATCGGAAGCTCAATGCTGTTACCAAAAAAGATAGTTATCCCTTGCCCAGAATCGACGATACATTGGATACATTGTCGGGTGCTACGATGTTTTCCACATTGGATTTGCAAAGCGCATACTGGCAGGTGGAAGTACAGGAAGAAGATCGCGAGAAAACGGCGTTTAGTGTCGGAAACGGATTATGGCAGTTCAACGTTATGCCATTTGGCCTATGTAACGCCCCTGCAATTTTTGAACGATTAATGGAGCGAGTTCTAAAGTGGTTACACTGGAAGACGTGTCTAGTGTATTTAGACGACATCATTGTAGTGGGAAAAGATTTTGAGGAGCACTTACAAAATTTAGCGGAGGTATTGGATAGAATACAATCCGCAGGTCTAAAATTAAGTCCAAAGAAGTACAGTCTATTCAGAACAGAGGTCAAATATTTAGGACACGAGGTAACAGCAAATGGAATCCGCACCGATGAAGAAAAGATTGCAGCGGTTAAGACGTGGCCGAGACCTAAAAATGTACATGAAGTGAGGAGTTTCCTTGGCTTATGCACGTACTATAGACGATTTGTACCGGGATTTGCAAACATCGCAAAGAGTTTGCATGAATTAACAAGGAAAAACAAACCGTTCGAATGGAAGGAGGAACAAGAAAATGCATTCGTGGAATTAAGGAGGAGATTATGTATAGCACCGGTCCTCGCATACCCGATGCCGAATGTGAAATTTATATTGGATACTGATGCCAGTAATGACGGTATAGGCGGAGTTTTATCACAACAAATCGATGGCAAGGAGAGAGTTATAGCTTAATATTCAAAGATCTTATCGAAACCAGAGCTTAACTATTGTGTAACACGTTGGGAATTGTTGGCTATCGTGGAATGCGTCAAACATTTCCACAAATACCTATATGGTCAACAATTCCATTTAAGAACGGACCATGGAGCCTTAAGGTGGCTGCTTCAATTCAAAAATCCAGAAGGACAGGTGGCACGTTGGATTGAACGTTGACAAAGTTACGATTTCCAGATCGAACATCGGAAAGGTACAGCACACGGAAATGCTGACGCATTGTCAAGACGACCGTGTCAGGCAGAATACAAACATTGTAGTTGCGTAGAGGGAAAGGAGAATGTTATTGATGTCAGGCTGATGCAAGTGTTACCTCATGATGAATGGACCAATGAAGCAATCCGAGAGGAACAACAACGAGATCCAAATTTGTCGATAATTTTGGAATATAAGAAGAGGAAGTACCGGCCAACATGGAATGAGATCGCGGACAAAGCCCCCACTGTAAAGGCTTATTGGGCACAATGACAGAGCCTTAAATTAGAAGACGGCTGTTTAAAACGAGTGTGGGAAAGCACTGACGGCAACGTTAAACAATCCTTGATCGTGGTATCACAAAGTCGTATTAAGGAAATTCTGAAGGAATATCGTGAGGGAACTAGTGGAGGTCACTTAGGAATTAACAAAACGCTAGCTAAGGTACGTCAGCGGTTTTATTGGTTCGGGTGTAGACAGTTGGTGGTTGAATGGTGCCAAAAATGTGATCTATGTGCAGCCGCAAAGGGACCGGCTCGAAAAACTCGAGGAGCT
>OY744475.1:177817653-177898914 GCA_963556175.1 Tipula confusa
AGCTATGCAACAGTATAATGTTGGAGCACCTTTTGAGAGAATTGCCATGGATGTGGCAGGTCCATTTCCCACTACCGATAATGGAAACAAATATGTGCTAGTTATAAAGGATTATTTTAGCAAATGGCCGGAGGTGTATCCACTACCAAACCAGGAAACTACTACAATAGCGAATGCCGTTGTTAATAATTAGATTAGTCGTTTTGGAGTACCAATGGAACTTCATACGGATCAAGGAAGAAATTTTGAGTCGGTGGTATTCCAGGAGATCTGTCAGATGCTCGGTACTAACAAAACGCGAACGACGCCTTTACATCCACAATCGGATGGAATGGTAGAAAGATTCAACGGAACATTGGAAGAATATCTAAAGAAGGTGATAGATAAAAACCAACGCAACTGGGATCAACATATACCGATGTTTTTGATGGCTTATCGATCAGCAGTACATGACACTACTGGGATGACGCCAGCAAAGACGATTTTCGGAAATAATCTTCGCCTGCCTGGAGATTTGAACCTTAAGGTTCATGGGTTAAGCCTAGAGAAATGTCTCTAGGGTTAAGCCTAGAGAAATCTTCATATATTTGGAATTGTGCTATCGTACGCTTGGTGGTACCGTAACACAATGTATTGCTACGTTCTTGCCTTGTCACTTAAGGTTCGTATCTCTGGATTGTGAATAACTATACCCGAACACCACTGTTCACTAACAAATTTCACAAAACTACACAAGTCCCACTTTAAACACTGTTCACTTTCACAGACAATAATTTCCTCAATAAAACACAATTATTCACAACTTAGTATTTTTACCAATTCTTTATTTCACAAAAATCACTTAGTACTGTTAACTTTATTTAACAATAAAAAATCACTTACTATAACTTTTTATTTTAACCGCTTGTTATCGCTTTCGTATTTCAAGTACAACTATTTTTCGCATACAACATCGATTCGCTTATATACACAAATTAAAATATCTCGAACTTTCTACTTCTAACGAGATGTCACTACTACATTTCATTTGCTCAATTTTTGGTACGACCAGTACTATTCATACTTAATAGATGTCTCTAGGGTTAAGCCTAGAGAAATCTTCATATATTTGTACTCGTGCTATCGCACGCTAGGTGGTACCGTAACAATACCAAATTACATTTTTAGAGCGTGTTGCAATGACGATTATCGTTCAGGTGGTGGTGTTTTCTTACGAAAGACTATTTCTAATTTTACAATTCAGTACTACAACTGGCCTTCAGCTGATGTTATTACTTTGGATTTGAAACTAGGCAAATATGTATTATTCGTTTTTATAACAAAAGTATAAGTGCATTTTGTATTGATTTGGAAGAACTGTTACGATCTACTATTAATAATAATTTAATTGTGCTTGGTGAAATTAATATTGATCTATAAGATAGCGGTGAGTGTTATCAGTACCAAACAATGCTAGCGTAATATGACCTCCAAAGTCTTTTAAATGATCCAACTCGTAATTTATCAAGCATTGACCATGTATTTGTTAAGTCTACAGATAAATATGATTTCGATATCGAGAACTTACCAATTCTCCTCTCGGATCATAACCTAATTAGACTTAAAATTCTATCATCATCGTACCGAGTAGCTCCTATAACAAGTGTTTCTAATTCTACTCAAATTGACTATAATCAACTCAGAGACTATTTACTATGGGAAAACTGGGATTCGGTTTATTCAGAGGTTAACTGTAATAAGACATTCACAAACTTCATTAATATCTTGAAAGCACATATTGAATCTTCTAAATAGACCAAGGTTTGTCGAAAAATTAAGAATTTAAAACCATGGATGAATTTTACTTTACTTCGGAAAATTAATAAATTAAAAAAATTCTCAAAAAAATTAAATAAATCGAAACCAAAATAATATCAAGTTAGAAAGATTTGTTAAAAAAATGATCGAAAGATGTCAGATTGTCTGTCAAAACTACTAAAAATTATTTTTACAAACAGAAGTTTGACTCTATAGGATGTGTAAGCCTAAGTTATCTTGGAAAGTTATCAATGATGTGTTGGGTAGAAATAAAGATAAGTCTCAGATCACACAAATCTATCAATGTACCTTGATTACTGATCCTCAACTGATTTCAAATGAATTTAATAAATTTTTTATCAATGTTTCTTCTGACATTGTTTCAAAATTAGGGAAAAACATCTCGAGTGCTAACTTAGATGAGTTTAATAGATATACCCTTGGGTCCTCGAGAAATGTTTTTACATCTTGCTTTTTTGAGCCAATCAATCATCTTGAAATTGTGTCTGAAATCAGAAAACTAAATAATACATATTCTAAAGGACTGGATGGTTGTGGTTAATGTAACTGTGAAAAACTGTGCCTGGTATTTGCTTAATGTTTTGTGTTATTTATTCAACATGAGTCTGGATAGTGGTATTTTTCCAGATGTATTTAAATTAGCTGTAGTGGTTCCAATATTTAAAAAAAAAGATAAGTGTCAATTGACTAATTACAGACCCTTGGGAATATTTTTTATTAATATTCGTATCTTACATAAAGTTTGCAATTCTACATATTTCTTATTTCTATTTGCATAGTTAATATAAATCAAATTATAGAATTTTTTTAAAATAAAAAGATTAAAACATTTGAAAAATAGTTTACATGACTCAAATATTTAATTAAAATTTAAAAAAAATTTAGAAACCTTAAACATTCATTTTATGATAATAAAGATAATAGTTATTTAAATAATTTTAGATACTACATAGTAATCGAAAACTATAATTTAATAATCAATTCAGAAGAATAATGAAAGAATTAATTTTACATAATTATAACATAATTATTTTCTATGGATTTTGGGAATTAAATGCATAATCTATACATGTAAAGAATGTATACAATTTAAGAGAACAATACACTTGCTAATGAATGGACTTAATACTAATGGATGGATTTGTGGAAAATTAAAGAGATTTTGTTTTCCAAAGAATTTCGTTTACCATTTTTATATGGCATTTATTTTAATATTTAATTTGTATTTTCTGTGTATAAGTATAGTTCACAAATTACTCCATGTACATAGTCATCCAAGTAATCATCCCACTGGCCTGGTCCGCCAGCAAAATAATCAACAGTGACCAACTTGTAAAATGTATGAAGAGACCTTCTATATTGTCGCTGGTTTAAATAAAAGTAGAAACACCCATCTTCAAATTCACAAATATTTGATGATTGTTTTTCTAGGAATCTTATTCTTCTAGTCTATACGTCTTAAAGACATACAGCCGACGTTGAACACCAAGTTCAAGATACTGGTAATAACACCAGTTTGGTGATTGGTCTTTTGAAGATTCCAGATTGGGTTTTTAGTGTCACCACTCGTACGAGACCATCTCGGCCAGGGTGTGTTTGACAAACTTTGCCTAGTGGCCATTGCGCTCGAGGTGTATTATCATCTCGTATTAACACAATGTCATCAATTTTAATGTTGGTATTTCTGTGTTGCCACTTTGATCGATTATGGAGTGTAGTTAAATAATCATTATTGAAGCGACGCCAGAAATGTTGCATTAAGTGTTGAATGAGGTTCCATCGTTTGAGTGTGTTTTGTTTGTCTTTTGTTAGATCTAGTTCGGGAGGTAATGTAAGTGGTTGCCCAGTAATAAAATGAGGACTCTCCTCAAATGAAATTTCATAGACTTAACTGCGAATTCGTATAGACCGCCGAAGTTAGGTCCAGATGGCGGAGAAAAATGCCATCTTGTCTGAAAATTTAATGAAAAATTAGAAACTAAATTATTATGTTGTTTTGTTTTATTTAATTTGTAGATTTCTTGTAGTTGATTTTTTGCCCCCACAAAGTTTGTGCCATTATCACTAAATATGTCGGAACATACTCCTCTTCTAGACATAAATCGCTTGAGCGCGGCTAAAAACGCATTTGTTGGCAGGTCACTGACAAATTCGATATGAACTGCTTTGCTGCCCATACAGACATAGATCGCGATATAAGCCTTGGGTGGCTGTACTCGTCTCCCAACCATGGATCGTAGCCAAATGGGGCCAGCATAGTCTATTCCCGTTTGGTTGAACACATATTTAAAATTCACTCGCGCGGACGGGAGTTCTCCCATTAATTGAGTGAGCTTGTATGGCTTGTATCGGGTATATGGGATACATTGACGAATTTTTTGTCGCACTAGATTTTTACAACTGATTATCCAATATCTCTACCTCAATATGGACACCATTAAAGATTGTGCTGCGTGTAGATATTTAGTGTGGGTCTCTTCAATAATAAGTTTAGTGATGATATGGATTGCTGGTAATATCACTGGAAACCGTTTAACGTTTGCGACGTTCCCGTATTGAATTCTGCTTCCGACTCGTAAAGTTTGACGTTCATCAACAAATGGATTTAGTGCTGCTAATTTACTATTTTTTGGTAAAGGCTTTTTATTTTGTATTAATAACATCTCGGTGCTAAAACAATCTGTCTGAACCCATTTGAAAATCACATCGGTTGCTTTTTTATAATCTTCAGGTAATAAGATTTTGTTCTTTGGTTCGCTTTTAATGGACTTCTTGACGTTATTACAAAACTGAAACAATAATGAATGATTCGAACAAGTTTGGAAAATTTAAAATATTTTCGTGGCAAATCGTCAGTATTTGACATTACAACATTCAGTTTATGTATTTTAGAAGTTTTTCTTCATGGGTAGTCGGTTAGTATGGAAAAGGTTTGTTTGATAAGTCAAGATTTTGGTTCTTGATGGAGCCATGTTGATCCTTTCCACCATAGCTCGAAATTATGTAATTTTGATGGTAACATTCCGCGTGATGCACAATCCGCGGGGTTTTGTTTCGTCGGTACATATCTCCAATTGCTTCATGGCGTAGTTTCCAAAATTTCCGCTGTGCGATTAGCTGTGACATAGCTTTTCCAACATCTCGGATGGGACGATAACCACCATAATACATTGGTTGAATCGGTCCATTGAAATATATATATATTTGGATATTGCAGTAAATCAGTTACTGTTTTTATTAATCTAGTTAGCAACAGAGCACCGCACAGTTCTAACCGTGGAATGGATGTGTGTTTAATTGGGGCAGCTCTTGTTTTTGAGCAAACTATATTGGTTTGATACGTGCCATTTTTTGTTGTAGTTCTAGCATAAATGCCGGCAGAGTATGCGAACTCAGAAGAATCAGAAAATCCATGTAACTGAAAGGATTCATTATTGGTACATAACCATCGTGGAATGGATATTTTGTCGATTTCGGTTAATTCCTTTCTAAGCTTGTGCCATTTATTTGAGATATTTACCGGTAATGGATCATCCCACTGCAAATTTAACAGCCACAGTGATTAGCACAGAATTTTCACCATAATAGTACATGGTGCAAGCCACCCTACTGGATCGAAGATCTTCGAAGCCTCAGACAACATCTCGCGCTTAGTATTGGTAAACTTTGGACACAAACTTTAAAATAAAAATCATCATTTTTCGGGCACCATTCCAAACCAAGTAACTTTATTGACCTTACTCCCTCAGAAATCTCGATCGGTAATAATTCATGGCTATTTTGAGGTATTGACTTAAGCAATAATGGACAGTTCGAAGTACATTTTCGTAAGTTAAACCCGGCTGATTCTAATATTTTCGTAATTTGTGATTGTAACACGAGCGCATCTTCTTCGTTGTTAGCTCCAGACAACAAATCGTCTATATAAATATCATGTTTGACAATATTTGCGGCTGCAGGATACTCGATTGAGTAGTTGTCGGCAAGTGCTACTAAGGTTTTCGTAGCCAAATATGGCGCGGATGCAGTTCCGTACGTAACCGTCATTAGCCTATAATCCTTAATTGTGGATTCTGGATTATTACGCCAGACGATTCTTTGAAAATCAGTGTCTTCTTTTGCAATCTCTATTTGGCGGTAAATTTTCTCTATGTCACCCGTAAATACAATGGCATGTCGTCTGAAGCGTAATAGAATACTGTATAAACTATCTTGAGCCGTAGATCCTACCATTAAAGTATCATTTAATGATATCTTGGTTGTTGATTTCGCCGATGCATCAAACACCACTCTAAGTTTCGTAGTGGTGCTTGATTCTTTGAAAACCGCGTGATGTGGCATATAAAACGACAAATTCGGATCCTTGATTGAACTTGTAGTAGTGATGCGCTCCATATGCCCCATATTGATGTATTCATGAATAAATGCCGTATATTGGAATTTGAACTCGGGCTACTTCATGAATTTGTCTTCCATCGCAAATAGGCGCCGTACTGCCATATCTTTTGAGTTCCCTAATGGTTCTCTGGGCTGTTTAAATGGTAATTTAAGCACAAATCTCCCGTCTTTATTGCGTTGGCTGGTGGCTGCAAAGTGTGTCTCGCACTGTGTTTCTTCTTCTGTCAAATGGTTGATTGATGGTATTTCTTCGATCTCCCAGAATTTATAGAGAGATCGACCTACATCGGGTTCTGTGCACAAACCTACTTGTACTAGGCAATTTGTAGCTCTGGTTTCGGTATTTCCCGCAATAATCCATCCGAATATGGTGTTTTAGGCTATGGGGTTTCCTAGATCGCTGATGATTTTGCCGTTGGTTAAAATAGCGAAGAAATACGCGGCTCCGATCATAATGTCAATGGTACTTGGTTTAAAAAATGTGGGATCTGCTAATTGAAACGAATTAAAATATTCCCAATATTCTGGGTTGATATTTGATGATGGCATTGGAGCTGTTACTCTTGGTAATATAAGAGCGTTAATATTTAATATTGGTTTGGTTTCAAATCTGGATGATATTTCAAGAGTTGTTGCACCCCTTGTTCTGCCCGCTGTCGATGAGCCTACATCCTTAATTGCGATCTTTGCTCCAGTTCTCGGTAGACCCAAACGTTGTACGCATTCCTCGGTGACAAATGTTGCCTGTGACCCAGAATCTAATAATACACGACATAATTGTGGTTGTCCCCCAGCATCAGTAACATAAACACGTGCTGTAGGTAATAACGCCTGTAAGGTAATGGTATTGAGTTGATTTGTTGGTAACGTTATTGGTTGTTGGTATTATGTGTAGGTTGCCGTCGGACTGATGTATGTTGGGTGTAGATAGATTCGTGGTATGAATTGTTGTTGATTGTGGAATTGTTGGCAAAATTGATGTAGATGGAATATTGATTTGAGTGGATGTGGGCAACGGTATGGTTGGTATGTTGGGTGAATATTGTATTATATTGGCTGACTGTATTGTGGATGGTCGAAATACAGACTGTGAATTTGGTGTATTAGTGAAATGTAAAAGAGTATTATGCCGTTTTCGACAAATTTGACATGATGGTTTGGATTTACAAGCGGTAACTTCATGAGAGTCATTCACACAATTATAACACCTTGATTGTTCGTTTATAAATACTCTTCTATCATTGTCAACCTTCCTTGAGGGCTTCGTTATCTACACGAGGTGATTCTCGAATCATGACGTTGCGGCACTACTTAAACAATACGAAGAAACGTAGCCAAAATCATCAACTTCTGAAGGCTTTTGAGCAATTCATGCATGAATATAGGAATTTAGGTCATATGCAATTAGTTTCAGAGTTAGAAACTTTCGATGATCACTATTTCTTGCCACACCACTGTGTTTTAAAACCGGAGAGCTCCAGTCCCAAGTTATCTTGCATTATCACGCCATATCTTGCGACACACTGGCTACAACAAATATCGATACATGCCAAAAATACATATCCGTCTGCAAGAAAAGCCATTCATAATGATATGCACGTCGATGATCTTTTCACGGGATCAAATTCTCCGACAGAACTTCAAGAAATTAAAACCCATATAATTTCCATGCTAGGTACAGCTACGAAAATGGTGTTCTAACTCACCAGAAAATCTTAATGATATACCACCAAAAGTTCGTAAATCTTTGCTTTAGATCGATGATTACGAGTACGTCAATATATTAGGCATTTACTGGCAACCTCAGGTCGATAAATTTCATTTTCATGTCACACTCCTAGAAAGGACACAAATTACAAAGAGGGCTATTATCAGCGACATTGTGCGGATTTTTGATTCCCTTGGTCTAATGGCTCTAGTTATCATTCTTGGTAAACTTTTTCTACAACAGCTGTGGCAGCTCAAACGTGCATGGGATGAATCTCTGGACATAATTCTTTATACCAAATGACAACGCTTTAGAGGCCAAGTTTTGCAGATTAACCAGCTTAAAATCAAACGTGATATCTTCAAAAGTTCATTGTCAGTCAACGTAAAACTACATGGGTTCGCTGACGCGAGCGAACGAGCATATGGTGCGGCCATTTATACAAGATATGTTGACCACGTCTATTCCAACTATTATCCAACTATTATGTTCAAAGTTGAGAGTGTTCATTACGAAAAACTACTCTTCCACGCTTAGAGTTCTGCGCTGCCTTTCTTCTCGTAGACCTAGCACATGGAGTACTCGCAATAATCAGTTTCAAGGTCAGCAACGTTTTTTATTGGATTGATTCAATTATCATCCTTCATTGGCTCAAATCTGAATCATCTGCTTGGAATACATTTGTTGCCAATACCGTGTCCAGTATCCAACAGTTTACATGTAATATCCAAACAAAATCCTGCAGGATTTGCACGTGGAATCATGCCAGAGGAGTTACTTAACAATTCCATGTGGTTCAATAGGCCTCAATTCTTATCTACAGATTATCAAAATTGGACACTAAAACAACCTTCACTCGAATGCTCCCTTCCTAAACTTCGAAAAAAGAAGTTTGGGTGGTTGGAAGAAGAACGAAACTGTCACTAGACCGCAATACTAATCCTCATTTGGACATATGGAATTCAAAGATAGGGCTCTACCATCGCATAGAATACATACATTTTACAAGGTACACAGTCAAAAATACTTTTACGTGGTATTAAAAATTCTGCTTGGTTTATTCGAAATGATAGCATCCACAGAGACCTAGAGATTACGGTAAAACAGATGATACAATCATACAGTTTGAGGTACCATTCATTATTGGAAACTTATTCAAATGAATAAGCAAGGGAACTCCTAAGACAGACAAAATATCGATGGATCCGCAGAACAGACCAAATAGATCTAATGCAACTAACTCATTTTTCAATAAATTAATTATTACGCAGAGCTATATAAATACTAACATATAGGTTAAGATTAAGGCTGTGTCCGAAAACCATGATACATTTCTGAATCCTAATATTCCTAGTTTGGCTTTGACCATTGATTGTTCATCTAGTAATAGCCCTATTTGTTTTTTGAATCAGTTGTCCCTCGGTAAAGTCTCCCATTATGATCTTTTAGTTTTTTCTGTTAATTGTTATTCTCCGCCAAAGTCTAGAATCTTAAGCTTTAGAGATTATTCTAGGTTAGATGATTCCTGACTTTATTTAACTTGCACTTCGCTTCCTCGGGAGGATATCTTTTCTGTTAGTTCTTCCACTAGATAATCGAAATTTTCAACGCTTATCTTGGTTTCGTTTTTGAGATTTGTATTCCGTTAAGGACTGTTACTCTAAAACCAAAATCTCCACCTTGGTGGTGTCAGGAAATTTCTAATGCTATTTGCGTTAGGGTTGGCAAATATCGTTTATGGAAAAGTAGCATAATTTCCAGCTCCACTTTGATTATAGGCAGGCGCGTAACAGAGTTGTAGGGTTAATTAGGTCATCTAAATTTAAGTTTTTTAAAGATAAGACAGATCCTTTGTTTTTGAAGTGATAAAAGAAAATACTTATGCCGTGTTTGCCAAAAATCTTGGTTAAATTTTTCAATTAATCTCCATCTAAACGCACAAACGATATTTTGCTCGTTATTTCAGGTTGAGGAATAGTTATCATGCTTCGCCCAATTAGAAAATGATTGACCATACTTGGTCGAATATATTGGACAAGAGTTTAAAACTCCTTCTATTCAAAAAAATTCTTCATACGTAAGTGGTGGCCCATAATAAGCTTCATATGAAATTGCATTGACTTCACCGCGGCTTCCCAGAACCCACCGAAGTTTGGAGCTGCTGGCGGAATCATGTGTCAATTTATTCGTTCTTTTAACAAAAAATTTGAAATATTGAAGTTTTTGTTAACAAAATCAAACCAGTCATGTAATTGTTTTTTAGCATCGACAATGTTAGTCCTGTTGTCTCAAACCTTAGAGCACAAGCCTTTGTGCACATGCATACACATAATGCGGTGTTTATTTTAGCTGTCCGATGACCTCTTCTATTATGTTCCCTCATTAATATGGGCCCTGCGTGATCGACTCCAACTCTGGTAAATGGAAATGCCGCAGTTACTCGTGCTTCTGGTAGTGACAGTTGATCACGCGTTCTATTATTTTCTCGATTCCGAGTACCCAGAACCGTTCTTGAACATTTTTGCTGGAATGCACAACAGGATGCTTGATGTTGTATGGTATGGTTAACTTTTCAAGACGACCACTTACTCGTAGTAATCCATGTTTATCGATAAATAGATTTAGGTGCTTAATGACGTTTCTTTTGTTTATTATCATATTGTTACCCTTTGTTGCCTATACTCCCTTTATGCCTTAATTTCATCTGCAAATTTTTTCTTGTTGTGCCCATTTCAGTAATACCCTTTCAGCACCATCGAGATCTACCCGATTAAATTGAATTTTATTTAGGTTTTGCTAGACATCCTTCAGACATATGATTTTCTTGTTTGCCGAATGTCTCGCCTTTAACCTTTGGGTGTACAATGTCACCTAACATACCACTCTTAGAATTTTACCATATTAAGAAATTCTTAACCCTAAAGATGTTGCTAACATGATACTCTTGCTGGATGTGAATAAATTGTATATTGTTGACTTACGTTCTTCTTGGAATACTGCATCATTGATCTTTCTGCTGAGGCCATAATTCTTCCAGTTTTGGAAGCCTGTTTTGTAACGATTTGTTTAGTAAGTCAGCAACCAGTAATCTACGTGATTCTAAGTCTGCTGGATTTTCACCAGATTTTACATGTCTACATTGACTTCCGGGTATGACGTCTCATATCTCAGACACATGGTCGAATGTGACCAAAAGTTGAGCTGCATACAATTCTAATCGCGGTACACAAACTTGTTTGATTGGTGCCACCTTTATTTTAGCCGCAGCAATATTGCATGAAGTTTTGAATTTCGTTTTTTACTTTACAGTACACAACTGCTCCATAAGCTCCTCAGATGCATCAGCGAAACCATGCAGTTTAATATCTGATTAGGCCAATGTATCAAGCCATCTAAAAATTTGATTTTTTTCTACAAGTGGCAAATTTGTCTTAATGGGAAATTTTATCTAAGGTTAATCGGTCATCCCAGTTACGTTCTAAGAACCACAGTCGTTGGAAGAACATTTTGACACGATTACTGGGGCAATCCAACCAAGTGGATCGAATAGCCGTGATTCTTTTGCCAAGATACTTCGTTTAGTGTATGTGTCATTAGTTTCTAGTTGCTTTTTAAATAAAAAGACGTCCTTGAGTGGATGCCAGTCTAAATCTAGCGTTTGTAATTCTCGATCTTCCGATAGTGAATCATTCAGAATTCTATTGGAGTTGGACGACCGTTTTTGTAATTTGAACCCGACACTCTTAAAACGATTTATAAATTTATTTTGCATTTTTGAGGCTTCCTCGATATTGTCCGCTCCTGTCAAAACTTCATCAACATAGAAATCGTTTAAAATTACCCATGCTATGTAATCGTTGGCTTGAAATGATTTTCACTCGATTTCCTTTAGTATACGCGTTGCAAGAAATGGTGCACTAGCTGTACCATACGTCACTGTACGTAGCTGACAATCTCGTATCTGTTCAGGCGATTCTCTCGACAATTCTTTCATTCGTGTTTTCTTTAGTCAACCATTACTTGCCGGTACAGTTTTTCCACGTCTGAGTTTTTCTAGTCGGAGTGTTTTTTTTGACAGAATGCAATGCCATTAATAATATGGTTTTTCTTACCGTACAGGTCCCTAAGTTTTTGGAAAGCTTCCATGTAATAGGCTTCAGTGATAGCAAAATGTTTGAGTAAAATGTATGCTTCACCTTTCAGACATCCCTTTAACAGTTAAAACTTGTGTGCCTTCGATAGTGAAGCATTTTCGTGAAACGATCTTGAGTACAAATCAAAAAATGAATGCCAATCTTTATAATGCCCATCAAATTATTTTATAAACATCCATTTATTTTATAAATGTAACACGGGTGTACGGTGGTGCACGGCATTTCGGCAGTTCCTGGTTCGTCCTTGGCCCTACACAATCAATCAGTTTTGTGGTTAAGAAATGTTGAATAAAATTTTATTAAGAAGTTCTGATGAAAGCCAATGCTTAATTCGCAACTTTTCAGTCCGTAACTTTTTATCATAAGCATTTAAAAGCATTTACTAGTTTTAAGTAATTAATGTAGCAAACACTAAAACCTAACTATTTCCGGTGGTCGAATGGGAAGCAACTACTTATTATACTTTTCTATATGTACGGTATCATTAGATAAGATAAGGGCAAAGAAATTCATATTTGAATTTTATTGCATCAAACATCTAATGGATAGGTATATCCGGAAAAAAAGTTAATAAGATAGTAAACATTTATTTAGTGCTTAGCTTGTCATTAATTATATTTTCAAAAATTTGGGACACTTTTTTAATAGAACATATGTGAAAATGCGAAGAGAAATAAGCAATTATGTTAGAATGAAAAAAAAATACTTGGAAACAGAAAGATATAAGGATGCTTGAAAACAAAATTAAATATTTTTTTACCAAAAACAACAGATTAAAAATACCAAAGTTAAAGAAGACCGAGCCCTACAAACTAAATGAAAAAGTTAAAAGAAAAACAGAAAATAAACCCACTTCAATTAAAAGAGACATTTCAAATTTTCAACAAGAAAAACATACTCACCCCAAATAATAAATGATGGAAAACATGATGTTATGTAAACGAGGAGTATTCTTGAAGAATGAAAAAAAAACTAATCAATCAATCAAAGTAGTGGCCAAAAATGAGTGGACAGTTTTAGCAACTCCTTTGACATGTAATTTAGAATAAATAATTGATGACCCCAAAGAAAATAATTTAAAGCGACTGAAGTGTTATTTAAGGGGACGTGTAAATATTGTACAACTTTAAGCACAGTTGTAATAATATTTTCTCTTTGAGAATCCCTAGATTGCTATATGTCCAAGGTACCTTTCAGCTCCATAATTTAAGAGGCCAAACTATTACGAACAACCAATTTAATTTTTAGAAAATTTATCAAACACCATAAGCATTTCAAGACATTGACTACTTCGCCTTTTAACAAGTTTCAGTTTCATCTCATAATGCAGCATTGTCTCAACAATGGATTCGATGAAAATGTTAGTTTTTTTATGTAATGCAACAGAGTGCATTACAAAATGCTTGCAGAGTGTAATTTAGCTTTTATATTGTGACCCTATTTATACCCTTATAGAAAACCCTTAAAGCTAATCCCTCATTTCAATAACGATTTTAAATTTTTTTTTTCACCGCCGATATCACACGAATGTATCGACACATTCAAATTGCGATGAAAACTGCAAATATCAGCAAATAGTGTGGCGCGATAATCCTCACCAGCCACTGAAGCATTTTCAGCTTCTGACCGCAACATTTGGAACTGCCTTCGCTCCATTCTATGTCACAAGAGCCGTTCATTAACTTGGAGAACAATAGAGAATACTGCGAGTTTTGCCAAAGCATCCACTGCCCTAATAAATGATCTATACGTGGACGATTTTCAAACAGGCAGTAAATCCATCCAAGATGTGCAAATTGTAGCGAACGACATCATTAATATTCTCAAGATTGGTGTTTTTTCGCTTTATAAATGGGCATCTAATTCATTACCGTTTCTAGAATCAATATCGAGGATCACAAAGTCCTGGGACTGCATTGGGATACCCATGACGACTGTTTCCTATTCAAGGTTAATTTACCAGAACCTCCTACAAAGCTTACAAAACGTAGAATTCTGTCAGATGCCTCCCTCCTCTTTGACCCGTTAGGATGGTTATCACCAGTAACGATAACCGCAAAATCATTTTTCAGTAGCTATGGCTACTACACCTTGAGCGGGACGACGAGCTTCCATCGGAGGTATCTGGGAAATGGAAAGAAATACACAACACATTGGTGGCAATTGAAGGTTTACAGATACCGCGATTTATAAATGCTGGATCAACAATGGAAATAACAATATATGAATTTTCCGATGCGAGTAAGATAGCTTATTCGGCGGTAGTATATAGTCATAAATTGTAATGGAAGTGTGCATATTAAACTCATGGCTGAAAAATCCCGAGTCGCTCGAATTTTCAATCCAAGGTTAACAGTTCTTCGGCTAGAACTCTCTGGAGTTCATCTTCTAGCTAAACTCATCAAAGTAGTCACACCAGCGCATAAATGTAAACTTTTGCTTGGACGGACTCGAAATTCTCGAAACAATTCCCAAAGCTATATGGGTCCACGTGCGATCTGCAGATAATCCTTCCGATTGTGCCACCAAGGGGGTTCCAACTGAACTTATCAATCATAGCCTATGGTGCAAAGGCTATTGAGACATCTGGTATAAGCAAATATCACGCAATACAGGTTCATCCATGTTTATTTGAACAATTGTTAAAACGGCTCTCGTCATACAATGAATTCAAGCTGATTTTAAGCTACTCTAAAAATTGTTTATCATCTATCGAAAAACAAAGGATAAAACCACCGATAGCAGGCAAGTAGAGGCCACAGGTATCAGGTTGATTTCTAAAGAACTACGCAAAGCTGAAAAGTATCTTTGCAAATAGGCAAAGCGAGACGAATTCCAGGAAGAAGTTACAACACTTTCCGCAAAAAAGTAAGTTTATCAAAAAATGTTGTCATCACTAACTCCATATCTTTGAAGACAATGGTGTTTTAAGAGACGGTGCATGTTCATATTCACAAAGGCATCCAATTCTAACCTATCTACACAAATGCTATCTTCATCCCGGGCCATCCCTAATATCCCTTCTCTCAAAACTCTCCTCCTTGATTATCAGATCCAGACCGCTGGTGCAACGTAAACGACTTCATTGCGACTAGCACATACTTTCCCTATAAAATCATCTAATTTGAAACATGAGCATGCCTGTAATACCCGTTAAATTTAACGTAAATTTCGATATTCATTCCTTATTGAGTTATTTAAAGTATTTACTTTTTTTTATAATTTGCGTTCGCTGATGTTTTGTACTTTTATAAAAAATTGTATGCTTATAAATTTGTTAATGGTCTAAGGGAGTTATAATTAAGGGAATAACTTTTGTTATGTTACCGTAAAAGAACGATTCTGGGAAATATTAACTGCTTTAAAATATTTTAATTAAAAATATATTGCTAGAGGTCGAATGCGAGTGGATTATAATTTATCGTTGCTACGCTTTTAATTAAGAAGTTTTTTTGGCTAAACGAAAATATAAACTTTTTTACCATTTATCTACTTTTAAACTTTGAACTTATAGTAAGTAGGATAAAGTTTTCTATAATTAAATATCTTGTGTTTCTAGAATATATTTCTAAGTAATTTTATTCTAATTAATTTCATTTACAGAAATTTATTTTCTGGATGATTTTTATGTACGCTAAATTTAGTAGGTTAAATAATAGTATATTATTTACTCAAAAAACACGTAGTATATTGATATCTTGGATAATAATAGGGAAGATACTCTCCCGAAAAGATTGTGCTGGTACATCATTTTGGCTAATATCCAGTTAAAATGCCGATGATTCTACGTTCTGCAAAGTTGATAAATATAAATTTTGTTAAACAATTTTTAAGCTACTGAGTTTTTATTTATTTATAAATAAGTGATACTGTAACTGTGTACTCGATGTCGGAGATTTGTGATAAATGTAACGTTAAGTAGAACGGGCACGAGGAGATGTGTCCATGTAGCGGTGTATGCAAGTCGATTTTTCATCTTAAATGTGCTGGGCTAAATACATTGTCTTACAACCAATTGATGAAATCCAAACAATTGCGATGGTATTTTACTGCTTGTTGTGAAATCACAATCTTTACAGTTATTCAGAAAGTCGATGAGTTAGCAGTTAATATGATGAATCTGTTTAACTCGTTTACTATTATGAATGAATTCATGAAAACATCAATAGAAGCCCAACGTTTGTCTGCACATTCATTACAATTGCAGTTTTCAAATAATGCAACATCTGGACAACCAAGTACTACTATACATGCTGAAAGTGATTCTACACGTGGACTTATTGGAGTTGGGGACTCGGTCATATCGTTGCAGTCTGTCGATGTTCCGGACAAAGATATTATTTATTATCCACAAACAGAAGAGGATGCACTAGTCGACTACCTCAAACCAAAGTTAGATGATATCGGGGTAGTTGATTGTCTGCTTCCTAAAGAGAGAAATAGGGGCCACATTAACTTTTGTTTCATTTAAAATTGCTGTTGTAACAAAATTGTCCGGTGAAATTTTATCTTCAACTTTCTGGCCAAAGGGTGTTTTAGTAAGACGATTTGTTCATAAGGTGTCATGGCCAAAAAACGACAACGAAGTTATCTTACCAGCCATGAGCAGATAAAGCCTGAAAAAATATAATGTCCATCAGTAGTTTAAATAAAACCAACAGCGATAACATCATCGACAGCAGTATCACGAATAATTTACTAAGCATAAACAATACAACGAACAACAATAACGGTTTTCATATCTATTATCATAATAATAGCGGGATGCCCTCCAAGGCTACTGCAATTTATTCATCACTTGTATGTAATGATTACGATGTTGTTGTTTTTACCTAGACCTGGCTAAACAGCAACTTTAATACAGAAGAATATTTTCCGCCTTCTTACACGGTATTACGTCAGGATCAGGACGCCGATAACGTCACAGTTGTTGGTGGTGGTATCATTGTCGCTTTAAAAAAAGAGTTAATGCTTCAGAGTTATTACATTTAATATGTAATAGTGGTGAATCACTCACTGTTAAAATCAAATGTGGTGAGTTTTGGCTATTTTTGATCGCTGTGTATATTCCCTTTGGCAGTATTGCAGATGTCTACAACAGGTTTATGGACTTCATTAAAGACGAGATATTACCGATGATGAATGCGAAGGATCATATTTTATTTGTAGGCGATTTCAATTTACCAAAAATTACATGGAGATGGGCGGACGACAATTTGTATGCTTCAACTATGGATGATCCATCGAATCAGATGATGGATAACTTTAACACTGTTTTAATGATCATGGTCGAATTTTAGATCTAGTTTTTTCATCTTTAAACGACGTTGAAATTGAATTAATATTGGCAATGTATGCCAATATTAATTCTTTTATTAACAATGAACGTCTGCAGCGAGAATTTGACATATTTTGTAATTGGTGTGTGTTGAATAAGCTGTCTCTGAATCTTAATAAATGTAAAGTTGTATCTTTCTCAAGAACCCGGACCTGGATCTTGTATTGTGTCACCATATGTCTTGATGGATGTACAAATAAGTCGAGTGTACGAAATTTTAGATCTTGGAATAATTTTTTCATGTAATTTTACATTTAATAAACTCATTGATTACATAATAAGTAGGGCGTTTTCAATGTTGGGATTAATTAAGAGCCGAGAGTTTCATAACCCCCACACGTTGAAATCTCTTTATGTTACCTCTGTCAGGCCAATTTTGGAGTATGCTTCGGTCATATGGCATCCTTTCTATCAGACTAATGCTGTCAGAAATGAAAGCATTCAAAAATAATTCCTGATTTATGCATTACGACGTTTACCTTCCCTGAATCGACATATATATGTTCGTGAACCGTATCTAAACCGCCTTTTATTAATAAATTTACAAAATCTAGATCGTAGACGTAAAATAGCCTGTGCCGTATTTGGTCGGGATGTTCTGTGTTCAAGATTGATTGCCCGAAATTGCTTGGGAAGTTTAACATTTATGTTCCACAGAGAAATTTAAAATTGCGGCCGGGTTCTCTCCGTGTTCCGTTTTGTTCAAATAATTTTGACAGCACAGAACCATCGTTAAAAGTTCTGAACGAGTTTAACAAGAGTTTTAATTTTTTTGATTTTCATATTTCAAGAGAGTTGTTCAAATAACGTTTATTATAATTCGATTGTTTTAATTTTTGTATATAATTTACATAAATTTATATTTAATGTTCCTTATTATTATTGTTTACCAAATGTGTTCTGTGTGAGTAGTCAAACTATTGTATTTTTACAATAGTTTGATTGATGAAATAAATAAATAGAAGTTTCTGAAGTTTCGTCACCTATCACATTATTGCAGTAAATATTCAACATCAACAGCTATGAGTCACGCGTTAGATTTTGAAAAGATATTAAATTTAGAGGAATTAAGTATTATTACTTGACACGGAAAAGATGGATTAGTAAGACTTGTTCTAGTTTTTACCGTAGAAGGTGGGCCAGATGAAAGTCCACGATATCAAACAACGATTACAGTGGCGGTTCATCACTTTTTAAAGCATAATGCTGATGCAGTAGCTGAATTTATTGTTCCAGAAAAATCTGAACTTCAGGCAGATCAACTAATAGTGAGAGGTCAGCATTGGTACGATGTTCATGTTCGATCGAGTCAACATTTGACACAGGTTGTAAAATGCTTAAACAAACGTTACTGCACAGTCTCGAAGTTCATATTTTGACATAATAAGAGACCGATTTCTTCCACTACCTATTCCTCTCATCCAAACAGATATAGGACTCCAAGAACCAGAATTACCATTGGACGATAATTCGCTAAACATCATTCAAAAATAGCGTGACGTAGTTTATGGATGACCCCTGAGAGCAATTAGTTTATTAATAGATTTTGTTTTCCGGGAACCTTTGCAGATTACAGATGAATGGTGGCATACTGGAATTGCTGACAAGAGATGACTGAATCCAGAGACGTTCAGTAAAATTGTGATTGTCTTATGCTAACAGTAGGTTGAATATTGGCTATCGGGAAACCGGACCAATTATGTCATTACTAATATACCTTTCCTTTCCTTACCTCACAAAAATTTACTGACTATTGGTCGCCAAGGTGTCTGTAACCGGCTCGATATCAATATTTTCACTAATGTTCACTGCTTAATGCTTAGCCGTACATTTTAAATCAATCAATCAATCAACAAAAATAATTCATATAATAATAGTATCTTAGTACTATCAACGCCGGCAATTCAACATAAATTCACAAATTAACAAAATCAACGAAATTATTTAAAAAAAAAATTCGATCGAATTAACTGTTTTATACCATCTACACCTCTAATCGATTCTAACTCTAATGTATATATTATGCAAAATATTTCATTTTTTTTTTTGTTTTGCATCCTTATTTTTATTTTGAACTTCATTTATTATTGCAAAAAATACAAACAGGGGCCTTACTATTAATTTTGACTGCGACTATATCGCTTTCGTTTATTATCGTTACTCTCTGAACGACCGTCGAAAATTTTCGTACTATTGATTTCGATCAACGAAATATAGTATTATTACTAAATAATACTAAATTAGTATTATTACTAAATACAGTATTTAGTACTAAATTTATCAAGTGTTACCACCACGAAGTATATCATTTTAGAACTATTATTGACTGAAAACAGTCAAAATGTCAAACTTTTATAATCATTTATATTTTTATTTCGAAACCTATGAAAACATTTTTTTATTTAAAATTATTAATTTAATTTATTGTATAAATAAATAATAAATAATTTACTTTTATATTTATTTATAATAGATTAAATTAATCTTTCATAATTTCAATTATTTTAGTATGAGAGTATATAATATTTGAACACAAAATAATTTAGATGGCAGGCGAAAATAATTAGTGGGGAATTATGTGTTAAATTTTCGACCAAAGTGGATCAATTTCGACCGCGTCGTTTAAATAATTATAAATTTACTTAAACTCAACTAAAATGCATTGTAATATTTAAGAAGTTAAAACTTAAATATCACGGATTACAATTTTAATTCATTTTATTTATTTTTCCTTTAAAAATATTAAAATTTGAATTATATAAATCATTATTCATATAAAGAAATATTGTAAAGTCTGCATATGAATTAAGCACGACCTTTAGTGATTAAAAAAAATCCATATAATTTCTTGTAATTTGCTAGAAACACGTATGTCTAAAAACACTTCTGTTTATTGTTTGTATGCTTCTTTTTGACATTTACATCTGTTGTTGTCAGTATAAAAATAATTATTTTTTGCTTTGCTAAAAATTTAAATTTGATATATTTATTTGTCTTTAAATATTAAAAATATACAAAAATAAATATAATATAATAACATCTAAATATTTAAATTTTGTTATTTTATTCTCTACGTTGTATTTATATAATACTTATTTTTTATTATTATAATTTATTTATTTTTTAATAGTTTTATATAACCATAAATGTTTTTGTAACAGACTATGTGATAGACGATTTACGTTTATCACATAGTCTATTACAAAAAGAAATTTAGTTTTCCGTTGTTTAAATATTGTTCGGCGGTTATGTACAAATTTTGTACCAATAGGTAATGGTACAAAGGGTACGATAACAATTCTTTGGTTATATTCAAATGTCGGTTCCACAAATCTAATAAAATTAACAATTTGAATATTTTATGTTTATTTCTTTTTGTATATAATTTATAATAATTTTGGTTTTCCACTTTAATTCAATGTTGTCTACTTGATAGCTGGTTTTTAAGAGAGAGATTTTTAGTTTACAATGATTAAGCGTTTTTTGACACATTATATTTTGTTTTTATATGATTAGTGCAGATGGCCAAAACTCTACACAACAACATTTTGAGAGTTTACAAATATCATTAAGGTAAGTTTACAATTGAAAATTTGTAATTTATTGTAGGTGAAATCTGCTGTGTTCAACATCCCGGCCGCCTTGAATCGGTTGATTCAATTCACTGGACTGGTAATAGACAGAGTTTGTGGATTGGACGTTTGATACAGCCGTGTTTTGTTTTGAGCGTAATTACTCTGACGTTGCCGTCTGTTCCTGAGTGTAATTCCACAACTTTACCCAATAACCATTTCGATGGAGGTAAGTTATTTTCTTTAATTAGTACTACGTCATCAATTTTTACATTATTTTGCTTTGTATGCCATTTACTTCTTTGTTGTAGGTTAGTAAGGTATTCCAGATGCCATCTCTTCCATATATGGTGGTTCATCTGCTGTACCATTTGCCATCGTGACAGTTTGGATAGTTTAACATCTACAAGGTCTTCACTGGGAAGTTGGGTTGTTGGTTTACCAATCAGAAAATGGGCTGGCGTCAAATAATCCAGGTCATCGCTCGAGAGAACACAAATAGGTCTTGAGTTCAGTATTGCTTCAATTTCGGTTGAAAGTGTTGCCATCTCTTCTATTGTGAGAATATGGCCGTCAGTTACTCTTCTTAGATGGTACTTCATACTTTTGACTGCGGCTTCCCATAGTCCTCCAAAGTGTGGTGAGCTCGGTGGTATAAATTTAAATTGTATGTGATCTAACAATACAAATTTAGAAAATATATTAGAATTTTGTTTTAAAAATTTGAAGAACTCATTTAAATGATTTCTAGCCCCAATGAAATTCGTCCCATTATCACTATGTATCTCGTTGCACATCCCTCTTCGTGCCACAAATCGTCGGAGTGCTGCAATATATGCATCCGTGGTAAGATCGGACACAAGTTCGATATGTACCGCTTTGGTAGCTAGACATACAAAGATGCAAATATAGCTTTTGTAAGTCTTCTGCCCTCTTCCTCTCACTGAGTGCGTTTGTATTGGTCCTGCGTAATCAACTCCAACTTTAAGAAATGGTCGGACTAGTTCTACCCTCGGATTTGGAAGGTCTCCCATGACTTGATTGAGCATTTTTGTTTCGTATTTTGTGCATTTCACGCAGCTGTGTACGACCTTTTTGATTAAATTTCTGCAGCCAATGATCCAGTATTTTTTCCGGAGTGTTGCCATCATTAATGTTGGCCCAGCATGTAAATATTTTTGGTGATGTTCCCTTACGATTAGTTCGACTAGTTTATCTTTTGCTGATAGTATCAATGGGTGTTTGATGTCGTATGTAACTGAAGCATTTCTTATTCTTCCACCCACTCTTAGTAGGCCCGATTTGTCGATGAATGGTTTTAAATATTTTAGAGTACTTGATGGTGGTAATTGCTTTTTGGTTTGAATAGACTTAAATTCGAGTTCAAATCGTTTGTGTTGTAAGTGATGAAAGATGAGAAATTGGGGTTTTTGTAATTCTGAGGTATGAAGATTTGTCGGAACTGAATGTTTTGGAACTAATTTTAGTTTTATGTTAATAAATCGCAGTATAAACGCTATAATTCGCACTATTTTACTGAAGCTGGATATTTTTTCGGTCAGATCATCTATTATGTTTGGTGGAGAGATTTGAATATGTATTGATTGTGCGCGTATTTCTTCAACTGTTGTAGAATGATTGTTTTGAGTTTCTGGCCAATCTTTTTTGTTGGCTAGCCAGGTTGGACCATTCCACCATAAGCTGATATTTTGTAGGTTTTCGGGGTTGACTCCTCTCGATGCAAAATCAGCTGGGTTATCCTCTGATCTCACATGTCGCCATTGAGGTCTACTCAAATTGGTAAGTATTTCACCAGTCCGATTACCAACAAAGGTGTTCCATTTTCCGGGATGTGCCGAAAGCCAGTCCAAAACTATCGTGGAGTCAGTCCACGCATTGATCTCCTTCACATTGGCGTTTAATGCTTGTTTAACTGAAATAAGTAGTTTACTTAACAGCACCGAACCACACAGTTCTAAACGTGGAATAGAAATTTGTTTTACAGGTGCTACTTTGGTTTTTGCTGTTAAAAGCTTGATTTGTGACTCTCCGTTTGGTAGTTTGGTCTCGGTATATATGACGGCTGCATAAGCATGTTTGGAAGCATCTGAAAATCCATGTAGACATATCTCATTGTTTGCAGTTGTGCCAATATATCTGTCCACAGTGATGTCTTCTATTTTTATGAGGTTTTCTCGAACTTGGAATCATTCTGCTTTAGAGTCTTCTGGTAATTGATCATCCCATCCTAACTTCTTGAGCCATAACGTCTGAAGGAATATTTTAACACGGACTGTCACCGGCGCAATCCATCCCAAGGGATCAAACAGGCGACAGGCTTCTGACAGAATTTCTCTTTTCGTTGTCGTTGGTTTTGGATTTAAATTCACTACGAATTGGAAACAGTCTGTTCTTGAATTCCAATTTAGCCCTAACACTTTGACTGAGTTTGATTCCTCGATATCTAAAACTGTGCTTTGGTTGTTAGGTTGAGTAAAGTTGTTCAACAATCCTGCGTCATTGGTTAACCATTTTCTGAGCTGGAAACCGGAATTGGATAATATATGATTTATATCGTGCATTAATTTGTTTGCTTCTTCTATTGGATCGGCTCCTGACATCAAGTCATCTACGTACATGTTGGTTCTTATATGTTGTACTACTTCTGGAAATTCGTTCATAAATCTTTCGGTGGATTCATTTAGCGCGCGAGTTGCTAAATAAGTAGCACTTGCTGTCCCATATGTAACTGTTTGTAGTTCGTAGGTGGTGAATGGTTTATGCGGTGTTTCTCTCCATATGATTCTTTGATATCTTGTGTCTTCTTCTGCTACACGCACTTGTCTAAACATTTTTTCTACGTCAGCTGTAAATGATATCTTAAATTTTCTGAATTATTAAGATTTGGTATAACATAGATTGCACGGTCGGTCCTACTGAAAGGCAATCGTTTAAAGAAATTCCCGAGGTTGACTTGGTGGAACCATCAAACACAACCCTCAACTTTGTCGTGCTGCTAGATTCTTTAACGACGCCGTGGTGTGGTAGGTAATATCCGTTAAGTTTTGCATCTGCATCACTTACTGCTCTCATGTGCCCCAAGGATATATATTCTGACATAAAATCTTTGTATCTTTGTGCAAACTCCTTGTCTCTGGTGAATCTTCTTTCAACTGAGTACATTCTTTGTACAGCTTTCGAAAATGAATTTCCTAACCTGCATGGAGATAACTTAAATGGTAAACGTACTTTAAATCGACCGGTGCTGTCTATTGTTGTGTTGGTATTAAAGTGATTTTCACAAAATTCTTCGTCTTTGGATAAGTTAGAGTTCGATGTGGTAACTGTTTCAACTTCCCAGAGTTTTCTTAGTATATGATCTAAGCTTTCTTCATGTTGGCTTAGGTTCATGGTAATTGCCCGCTGTGTATTTGGTTCGTCGTATTGACCGGCAACCAGCCAGCCCAGTAGAGTTTTTTGTAAATGTAACCTTTGTACGGTTAGTTTACCCTCTGATAATATTCCAAAGAACGTGTCAGCTCCAAGAATAATATCAATGTGTGACCCTTTATAAAAATATGGGTCAGCTAACTCGAATTGCTTAAAATGATTTATATCAATATATTGTGAAACTGGTGATTGCTTGGCTGTCAACTTTGGAAAAATAAATGCTTCTATATTGATGCGAGGTTCATTGCCATGCCATGGTGTTACGACTAGCGATACCAAACCCTTTGTGAAACCACTTGATGTTGCGCCTATTCCGGTTATCGCAATTTTAGCCTCGGTTCTACTTAATTGAAGCCTCTGTGCACATCTCTCGGATATAAAGGAACTTTGCGACCCTGAATCTAAAAGTACTCGGCACAACTGTTTTTTGTTGAATTTATCGGTTACATTGACTAATGCGGTAGGTAAAAGAGAAACGCTTATTCTAGTATTGATTTCACTATTGATTGAGAATGACGACTGGCTTGGTTGGTTAACTGGAACAGCATTACTTGAGTCCGGTTTTTGCGACGACACGTTTTCGTGTACCAAGCTGTGGTGTTTTCTATTGCAGTACTTGCATCGATATCTGGACTTGCAATTATAAACATTATGGTTATTATTTAAGCAGTTGAAACAACGGTTTTGTGTTTTCAACAAAGCTCTTCTATTCTCTATGGACATATCTTTGAATTTATCACATTCAAACAGTTTGTGTTGCTTTTCAGAACATATTGAACAACGTGTAATTTCAAACGTTTCAACAGTGTGGCTTTTGATATTATATTTTGGTTGATTCCAATGTGGTTGTGCTCGTCTTGTTGGTACTTTTCTTGATTCTAGCGCATCTATGCGTTTTACCAGGAAATCAAAAAATTGTTTTAGATTTGGGAGCTTATTCTCTGCTGAATCTTGTGCCCATAAACTGTTGGTCTCGTCATCTAGCTTGGTAGTCATGATATGGATCAGCCAATGATCTCTGGTTTCTGCATCTTCTCCCATTGCTTTAAGACCACGGATAATTTCATCTGACGTATCCAAAAGGTGTCGGACATTTGCACTATTTGGTGTATTGACTGATGGTTGCGACATGAAGTTTCTAATGAACGCGTATATGGTATGCTTTGTTCTGTCATAACGTTCTCTAAGTTTGTTTAATGCTTCCATATAATTTGCGTCTGTGATGTTAAAATGCTTTAGTAAGCCTGCTGCTTCATTCTTCAGGGAGCCCTTTAAATACTGTAATTTTTGTGATGCTGTTAATTTTGGATTGTTGTGTATGGTAGAGCAAAATAAATCAAAAAAGGACTGCCACTCCGTGTAATCGCCGCTAAAAACTGGTATAGATATTTTCGGTAATTTTACTTCCGCATGAATGCCACTGATACTTGTATTTCCAATAGTATCGTTCATTGATACTGTTGTATCCGATTTTACTCTAAGCGCACGATTTAAACCTGCAATAAAGAGTAGGGTGAGCTTCGGCCCCAGAAAATTGTAGGGATTAAAATATAAAAAAAAAAAAAAAAAAAAACCTGCAATGGCCGAATAATAATTCTCTTCGAAGTCTGGATCTAGCTCTTCTCTTTCATCCAGTTCCACTATTTTGTCTTCTACGTTGTTGAATTCTACTCGCATTTTATCAATATGGCAAAGTCGCACCTTAATTTCATCTATTTGAGTGCTGTCGTTTATGCCTCTAATGTAATTCAGTAACTTGGTTACATTCCCTTTAATGGTAGCGCGTCTTTTCTTTAATGATGCGAGTTGCGTCATTTTATGATATTCACTCGGTTTAACACTATCACTGTTTATCACGCTATTTAAGCTTAATTTCACTCAAAGTCAACAATTATATCTTATTTATTGGCAAGGTAGCTAGCGTTGTGATTATTATATATAGTACGATTAGCTTACTGATTGGTTTTATTTTAGGTTTTAATGAACACTTTAGGTTTAATAAATAAATTATCGCAACACGTTGGTTTTTGGTAGATATAAATTTTATTTATTTATTTCAAATTGATATAGTTAATAGTAATTAAATTATATTAAATTTTTGATACTTAAGGTTTTGGGTTCCAAAGTTGTTCTTTGCAGGTTATGTTGTAAGTTATTAATAATTCCATGCGGTTATGTATTTAACTATGTATTTATGTGTCCAAATTACGATAATAATTGATTATCAGCTTGCTCGTATTAGATCCGGCTCGAAGGACCAAAAATGTACCAATAGGTAATGGTACAAAGGGTACGATAACAATTCTTTGGTTATATTCAAATGTCGGTTCCACAAATCTAATAAAATTAACAATTTGAATATTTTATGTTTATTTCTTTTTGTATATAATTTATAATAATTTTGGTTTTCCACTTTAATTCAATGTTGTCTACTTGATAGCTGGTTTGTAAGAGAGAGATTTTTAGTTTACAATGATTAAGCGTTTTTTGACACAATATATTTTGTTTTTATATGATTAGTGCAGATGGCCAAAAGTCTACACAACAACATTTTGAGAGTTTACAAATATCATTAAGGTAAGTTTACAATTGAAAATTTTTAATTTATTGTAGGTGAAATCTGCTGTGTTCAACAAATTTATTGATCAAATTTATTTTTAGTCGGCAAAGTTCATGTATTATATACAATAAATAAATGAAAATAAAGTAAAACACTGTATGACATGTATTTTTAATTCATATCTTTTATTTATTTTAAATATTGCATATTTGTTATCAATTATATAATGATTTTTTGTATCGACTGGTCTGGATGTACTCATAAAATAAATTTTGTATAGTGATTTTTTTTTTTGGTATCATGTAAATCCTCCGTGTTTTGAGTTGGTATCATGTAACCTTATTGTAGCAGTTTTCGTTAGTGATTTTTTTTAATCACTAAAAGTCGTGCTTAATTCCTATGCTGATTAGCGCATTATTTAATTCAAATGAATTGATTTTTATTATTTAATAAAATTCTTGGTGAAAATAAATATATATTTAAACAAATTCGCTTGCTTTGACGATTTCAAAATAAATTATTATTTTTATATTTCAATTTACAATTATGTATCGATTAAAATTTTTATTTTTTGATTTAATTCAATTCTTTTTAATTCGGAAAAAGTGTCTATGTAAAAATAAAATGTATTAATTATGTTTTAGTGATTAAAAGTTGGATTCTTGTGATTAATTTATAATTTAAGTGATGAAATGTGATATTATAATGATTAACTATTGTAAATAGTGTAATTGTTTTGTGATAATCTGTAAAAGAAATATAAAAGTGTCAAATGGTTAAAAATGTCTCTTTAAAATTATTATAATGGCCATTTACGACCTCTATACCATAGTGTGTTCAGTGTTTAGTTTAAAGCAATATTTTGAAATTGGTGCCAAGATGTAGTGTCAGACATCAATATCAGGTTAGTTATTATTTTTACATAACATTTAAATTTATGATTTTTTTTAATTTTTTTTCGTTAATTATGAATTTTAACTCTATATACTTATTTAGAATTCTATTAAATTAAATATATTCTATTATATGAAAGCATTTTTTTATTTAATCTTATTGTTTAAACTTGCAAGTTTTTGAACTTACACGTATTTAATATAATATGCATTAGAAATCAATTTTCTTAGTATAAAGTTATTTTTGTTTATACATGTTCAGATCGAATATTGCGTATTTTATAAACGGTAAAAACGGTTTAACTAAATTTGTTGGAAATTAGGCTTGCATATCGATATCTAACTGTTATCTTAAAACTTTTGGTTTTATTACGAGTATTGTTTAGTAGAGTCATGACTTATCGTTCAGGATTATGTTAAAATCAAAATTCCCAAGTTCTTGATAATTATGTTAGGAATAGAAAGTAGCTCCGCCTACGACAGGGTTTCCACTATCAGAACACTTTTGGTTTTACGTTCATTCAGAATGTAGTTATAAAATGCTTGGCATTTATTATAAATAGTAAGTAAGATTCTTTTAATCGCATCGATCTTCAGGTGCTTTCTTTCTTTTGTCCACTGACTCTTTTAACAAAAAACATTTAACATTTATTTTAATTTTTATATTTCTGAGTAATACTCTAAAGAGTCATACTATTTGAAGTAAGTAATTCACTTTTCATAAGCTGACGATGCTCCCCATCTTACTTCTGTATTTTTTTTTCAGCAAAAAATCTGCCGAAACTTGAACCTGATCCCAAAAAAAGATTTCTGACCACATTTACTTAATTAAAATTAAGTATTTTAATGCTCGATCATGTAATTTGATTTTAAATTTAAAATAAACTTCTTTACTAACGGCCATAAAGTTTTCCGTTATCCTCTTAACTGGTCGAGTTTTGAGTGGGATAGTTAGTTAAACAATATGTATACGGATTTTTCGCACTTCAATAACGGAAATAGAATTACTTTCGATACGTTTTTAAATAATAGAGGCGGCTGTTGGTCTATAGACAAAAAGTATGATTTGAGTCCATCGTAAATTTCTAAAATTCGATGTATTGCTGGAAAAAGCGATACCCATCTTGGTTTGGAGTGGTACAGTGTTGGTTTATATTCAGTTTCTATACGAAGTTACAAAAATCCTTAAAAGATTCAACTTTTTTTGTGTAAATTGAAAAATGATTATGTACAAGGTCTATAAAATTGTCCACATTTAAAGACAATCCATTAAAAGCATGATGAGTTGGGTTATTTAACACATTAGCTGGGAACCCATTTCCGATCAATTTATCATTAACCGTTCTCTTCTAGTATAAAATACACGTTTTCCTTTCCCGCTCTTTTAACGCCACCGAAATTCGTATTACAGTTATTGCTGGAAAACGCAATACACTTTAATTTGATATTATTTTTGTTTAAAGAATCTACTATTAAATTGGCGATAGTCTCCGATTTTTCTTCGTTTTTTTACTAACGATTTCTAAAATTTTCAAGCAGCAACATTGCAGATTTATCATTTTTGCGTACAATAAGTTCCACCTTTGTTTTGCTTTTAATTTTTCGAGCACCTCTGGCTTAAATTTTGAATGCCAACAGTGTCCCAAAAATAAAGAAGGCCCATCCATTCTTCTGATTCAAAACTAAGGAGTTTGCTCAAATATTTCGGATGTATCATATTGGCCAAATAATGCAGTAAGAGCACTTTTTATTCGCTTTTCTATTAAAGTTCTTTTTGCTAATAATATAGCGTTATTCTTTAAACTGTACCAATTGAAGTGGATGCAAAGCATTTAACGCTACTATAATTTGAGTATGTATTTGTTGAAGATCAAAACTGTATTGTATAATTGTACATTATTTAAAATTTTATGAATATTTCTATTATTTGAGCTGACAGGTGGAAATTAGAAATAAATTTTAAGCAGTCCACATCAGAACTTCATATTACATCACTTGGCAGTTGCGGCATAACTCCATGTTTTTCTTTTAGTCATCCATGTGGTTGGTGGTGATTTTTAAAATACTTCTGATTTTGAAAATGATTTTGGAGCATCCATAAGTGATAGTTCCATGAAGTTCTTCTAAAATATCCGTGCGCTATCCGTACAACAGGCTGGTTGCGATAGAAGTTTAGAAGAGTTTACCTTGATTTTCCATTTCTTCGCATATTCGGAATTTTAATTTAGATATTTGGACAACCTTTCACTTGATTTTCGTGCACTATTTGAAGAAGTGAATCCAAATATATGCCGTGCCCTCGGCATATATTTGGATTTTGGTTTCTTTGTTGTCGGGTTGCGGGATATCATGATCGAAGAATGAGAAAAGATGTAGGCCTAGGATTGAACCTTGTCCAACTCCTGCTACGATTGATTTTCGATTGAAATCGTTTGGCATTTTTAATAGTTTTTCAGACTCAGCAGAGTGACCGGCACCAAAACCAAATTGTTCTTCTGGAATGTAGGGTTCTAATTGGAGCTAGAACCTATTAAGAATTACTATTTCCATGACCTTACTTATTACGTTCAGGAGTGACATTGGTTAAGTATGATCAATACTATTTGAAAACTTTCCTGGTTTATAGGGATGAACTCTTTGCCGAGTTTCCAACAATCTGGAAAGTCTTTAAGCTTTCTTTAAGGTAACGTTAAGGATATTGGTAAGTTCTAATATTAGTTTATCTGGAAGATTTCTAATTACTGAATTACTTGTTTCTGCTTAGGTCTTGAAATGGATTATGAATATAATTGGTGAATGGTCTAAACAAAATGCGTGCAAGACTCGCGGTGGAGTGACGAGAGAGATATTTTTAGATAGATCCAAATCAAGGACCAAGTTTCCTCTTGGGAATGTTGGTTCGTTAGGTAAATGGTCCTAACGAACCAGCATTGTTGCTTCAGTTTCGGCTGTTACAAAAGTGTTGGCCAGGAAGTGAGAAATTCCTTTCTGGATTAAAAGCCTCAAGATTGGGCACTTATTACATCTAGCTTGAAGGTGGCATACCCAGCGACCTGCACTTTATGTCGTTGGGTTAGATGGGGTTCGGATAGTAGAACTAAGTGAGATTTGTGATGGAAGAGCATTGCTTCAAGTCGTTGTCGCCAATCTAGTGAAAATAAACTATTGACATTCCGCGAAATGCATAGAAGTTGTTCTAACATGAAGGACCTGGAAGTGAGAAAACGAATTGTATAAAGGCGATCCGTTTTTCAACGATGTTAGTTGATGAAACCCGATCGTATTCAACAGATAAGTGGTCACCTCTATCTTTAAGGTCAGCGAGGTTTATACCAAATACCTGTTCGTAGTCTTGTAGTATGCGAGAAAAGTTATTCGAAAAGGTTGGTCTAGAGCCGTGAAGGTTGGTTGCCGTTGCATTAGCATATAAGAAATTGGATAAGATCTGGTTTATGCGGAGAGTTATTGGATGAAATTCTTTTTCTCACTTGACACTGGTTGTAGTTTGCTATATGTTGCTCGCCGTAGTTAACACGAATTTGGCAATTTCTGCATTGAGTCTCTTGGCTCGACCACGTTTCTTCTGCCAGGTGACTTTGTGCTCATTTGTTGGATCGCCAGAAATTTTTCGATAGCTGTTACCTTGTAAAGTACTTGTTAACTAGTTGGAACAATGGCATCATGAAGTTAGCGATTCCTCCTCCTTGTTTTCTTTTGAAGGTCTATCTTTGAAGATAGATTAGGTTCTATATATAGGTCCAGTTGAGCCTATTTAAACACGTTTTTGAATTATACGCCCACAATGATTGCACCAAAAAAAAACTAAACATAACTAGAAAAAAGGGGCATGCACCTGTATGTATTCATTATCCATTTTGTTAGGTGTCTACAGGTACTTTGTTTTTAATGTAAGAAAACAATAAAAACAAAAACAAAATGTTTTGTAATTTGCTAGAAAAAGGTATGTCTTATAATAAACTTCAATTGTTTTTACGTCTCGTATGCTTTTCTTTTTTTGTCATTTAGGCATTTTCGTATTTTCAAATTGTTGTCAATATAGTAAAAAAACTAAGATTTTCCTTTCAATTTTATTATAATTTGATATAAAGATTTATTATAATAAAACCCCGTCTCGGGATTAACTGATCGCTGATCGTGTGTTATGTAGTGGAGAATGTATGCCAATAAATAAATAAAATAAAATTAAAATAAAGCACAATTTGATATTTGAAATTTGTTATATTTTTTATTAATATTTCACATATAGGTAATTAAAAAAATTTTTATGATTTTTTTATCGACTAGTATGTATGTACTGATAAAATAAATTTTGTATGGTGATTTTTTTTTTGGTATCATGTACATTTTCTGGGATTTGTTATGGTATCATGTAACCGTATTGTAGCAGTTTTGATAATTATTTTGATTTTAGTGATTTTTTTTATCACTAAAGTCGTACCTAATTTCTATCCAGTATAGAAATTAAGGACGACTTTTAGAGATTAATAAAAATCGATATAATTTCTTGTAATTTGCTAGAAAAACGTATGTCTAAAACCACTACGGTATAATTTCTTGTAATTTGCTAGAAAAACGTATGTCTAAAAATACTCCATTTTTTTTGACATTTTGACATTTACGTAAATTGTTGTCAATACAAAAATAAGATATTTTGTTTTTCTAAAAATTAAAAGTTGATATATTTGTATAAAATTAAAATATTAAAAATTTAAAAAAATGAATATTGTGCCAATAGTAGCTGCCCACTACGAAAATATTCATCATTTGAGAATATTGCGAAAACGATTAAGGGACACTATGAACCCTTTTGATGTTCTTGAAAAAAGGTAATCATTTGGGTTTTTGTAACATATTTGTACATGTAATTAATACAATATTTCATATTTTTAATTATGACATATTATACTTTCGTATACAATTTTAGATTTATCGAAATGTACAAGCTGAGGAACTTAAGGAAGTTGCTGAAGTAAGCAGTACTCGTAACAAAATTCCAGCTCATTTGTTATCGGGCCCAGCCCCGTTCTATTTATTTCGTTCGTGATCGTTCTTAATTTTTCTTTTACTTTATATTTTAAACTTATCCCACACTAAAATATATAATTATTAATTTTATTTGTTAATATATATAATTATGACTCCTTACTTTAAGCCACTGTTCGCCGGTTTTTATAATGAGATTGATATTATTTAAGACCTGAGCTATTTCAAGCCAGGCTGTTTTTTATCTTTTATTCCTTTGGCCGTTGCATGTTTTCCTAAAAGCATTGATTAAAATAAAATTGTAAAAAGCATTTAAAGGAATGGGGAAATAATTTTTTTACCTTGAAGAAATTAAAAATTTTCTTCTACTAAGTCGATGAGAGCATTTTTTTTTGTCTAATACAAAAAATAGCTCTTGGCTAAAAGTGGAAATACTAAACACATTTTGATAACATATTTAAAAACAAAAAATTGAATATAATATATGTGTTTATCATACAAAATTATTTATATTTATCTAAACTATTATTGTGATATATTATATTTATATGTTTGTAACAAATTAGCACCAAAATAATATTTTTTGAAATCAACATATTCATACAAATATTATCTTACACAATAGAATTATGATTTTATATAAATAAATTTAAATAACAATTAAATTACATACCATATTTAAGTTTTCTTATTTTATTTTTAATTATTTAAATTATTTAATTTTTATAAAATAAATAAATCCTCTCACATAGCCTCACAACAACAAATTTGTTTTCCGTTATTTGAATATTGTTCGGTTGTACGATATTCCATATTTTTTTATTAATCCTATATTGATTTTTTTATATCGACTAGTATCGATGTACTCATAAAATAAATTTTCTATAGTGACTTTTTTTTTGTTTCATATAAATCCTTCGTGTTTTGAGTTGGTATCATGTAACCGTATTGTAGCAGTTTTAATAATTATTTTGATTTTAGTGATTTTTTTTTTATCACTAAAGTCGTGCCTAATTCCTATCAAGATTAGATTTCATACCAATCAAGCTATTTTTCTATTAATGATGTTTCTTAATATTACGAATTATTTTATGACGTAAATTGCTCTTATTTTTTTCATTGATAATAACAAGTTCAAATGGCATTTGTTGATCGATGATTAAATTCAAATAGTATTTATAATATGACATTATATTCATATTAGAATTTCAATATGAAATTGACTATACATAGACTGCTTTGAACGAAACATTATGATTCTGTCAACGAATGAAAGAAAAAATATATCTTGACCATTTGTTATTTATACAATTGAATAATAAATTCAAGAATTTAAATATAATATGTCTGCTGGAATAGATTGTTATTCAAAGTTCGAAGCGAAGAGTAAAGAATCGGACGGTGACATATATACTATTTGTCTGTACATTACGAGTTTTAAATTAGATCCCGTACTGCGTCATTATCCTCCTGTATACGATTGTATACATTAATATAACATGCTACAATCTATGGAAATATATAACCAATGAATTTAACATATAAATCAAATTGTGCATATATAGCGACGCTCCAGACTGTAATAATTGAACATAAATCGTATTATTTGATATCTAAAAAATGATGATGATATATTTTACAACATGGTCGTATTTCAAAATTTTATTTTAATATAGATGATAATCAATCTCCATAAAATGTTCATTATAATAGTATATTGAAAATGATTGTGTTTAATTACAATATTTCCACAGAGAATATATAGATTGCGCTTTTATTTATGTCTCACATTGATGTTATTTTTAACTACATTACCATCTGTGCCATAGAAAATGAAGAAAATTATAATAAGAAAATTAGCTGAAAATGTTAGCTAGGTCATTGACTATATTATGTGAAAAAAGTAATTTTATTTTCAAACCAGAGGTTTTCGATTTAAATCCAACACTAACTCATACTGATAATGATAATCTCTGTTTCTTATCGTAAATCAAATGCTCTAAAATTGTGCTACTACAGAATTAACTAATTTAGCTTTTTTTTTTTTAATTTCGTTTATGCTTTTAATATCATAATTTATTTTATAAAATTACTATAATTATCACATCGTACTATATCGGGTGCTACACAATCGTCTAGTCCATTGACATATAACCATTATTTTATGGTTGCCCTGTTTTTATATATTTTAGGGACTCCATAAACCGAAACAAAATAATGTTATTTCTGCAACCTAGTAGTGATTATAATTAATTTTAAGTTTTACTGTATAAAATAAAATTATATACATACATAAATGAGATTATGAACATACAAAATTTTCTGTAACATAATTGTGCTTTTAACTGGTCCGTTCCATTACCATAATCCAAAATAAAATAAATAATTCCACATTGAAGTGCGTATTAAAATTTAATATCGATGTTGTGATTTGATGTAAAAAAAACAACAAAAACCACTATAAAACAGTAGATGGGGATGCAGAAACATTGAAAATTAAAGATTAAATGAAAAATGTTGTAACATAAATCCATAAAGATTTAAAATAATTTAATTAAAATCTACATCTAAACATGAAAGTTACAATATCACTAACTTGTGACACTTACATATTTTACAAATAATTTATTTTACACTATTAAGTCTCGGATAAATCTCCAGAATTTTTAACCAAATTATTCGGATATCGGTAGTTCTGTTCTTTTTGTAAACCTCAATTTTTCATAAAAAAAATTAGAGCTTAAGCCTCGTTCACATTAGTCAAGTTACTTAAATTCAAGTAACTTGAAATGACTTCAGTACCCGGATTTTGTTAATTTTTTTGAAATTCTCATGTGTACGAATTATTGAACCGGAACGTATTAATATTGGTGTTTGTGTTCGTGGTGTTGTACATGCGAACTGTATTTGTTAAACCCTCTTTACTACAAGCCGTATTCTTCGCATGCTAATGCTATCTAGTCATATGAACATTAGAATGCATTGTGAGTAAAATACAAAACCGTCTCTATTATACAAGCCCGATTGTCACCAATATTATTTCATTTTCTTGTCCATCATTTTTAGTTAATACTTTATTAATTTAATTTAATAATGAATTTTAGTTGATTTTTTCTTTTTTATTTGTTATCGAGCTGTCAAAGTGTATAGAGTTAAACTACAAAAAATTTTTTTTATTGATCAAAAAATATAAAATGAGTGTTTTAATAAAATATGATTATTTTAATAAAATGATGATACTGTGTTTGTGCTATTGTTCATATCTTAATGTTAAAAAAATAGAAGAATATGGACGCGATCAAAAAAAAAATCAATGTAAAATATATTTAATCTACTTACATCGAATTTTTAATTTTACAGCTAATTCATTAAATGTTTTATCTCGTAAAAATACATTTTTATAGTTTTTATTTGCTTTATTATAAAGAAATTCGTGATTTCTTACAAATTCAATAATTTGTTCCCATTTTGGTTTGACAAAATAATCCTATACATTTTTCTAATGACAGAAAAATAAATGGAAAAAATAGTGAAGTTATTCGCGATTCAACATTTTTTTAGTTTTATGTGGTGTCGTCCTGATTCTGATCAGCGAAATTAGTAATAGAGACATGAATCAGAATTCTACATGCTGAGCAGAATACATGTAATTTAATTCATATAATCGTGTGTATCAAAATTCTGCTCATGTGTTTTCAGCATAATAAAATTAATTAATTTAATATTATTATTAACAAAAAATGTCTGTTTACAATTTACTATGTCCGGAATACAAAATACAATTTGACGTTTAATATTTTAATAGCAAAAAAAAGACGAAAAGAGAGATAAATGCTCAATTATTCAGAAATCTTAAATAGTATGCGTCATTTTGAAATATGAAAATTGAATAGTGTAGTGAGAAACAGTAAAAATGATAAAATTGAATATTTTTTTTTGTATCGATTTTGATGCACCAATACAAGCAATTTTTCATATCGGTGTTGTTTGTCTGTGTCAATAAAAGTTACAAGACGGCTTGTAGTAAAGAGGGTTTTGCGAATGTTGTTCACATTTTTTTGTTACTATTTTTTTCAGTACGTCATTTTTGAAAAATTCATATCTAAAGTTTTAGTTGTATTTTTAAATACACAAATAATTATTTATATTATAAATTTAAATCACTTTTAATTTTGTTAACACGTATTTTTCAATATTTTTGTTACGTGTTGTGACACATAGCGTATTTGATTCAATACTGAAGATATTGAAGTCTGGGTTGGACTCAGAGCATTTAAATTTCAATTCAATAGCAATGCGACATGATCTTTGTTTTTTTTTTGTATTGACGTCATTTGACGTCATGTTCTATTCAAATCTTTCCACTTAGAAATGTAAATATTACCATTTCGCCGCCAAATGTGTTCACCTTTTTCTAAATTGTTAATTTATTACATCTGCCAGATTTCTCTTGCGATTTGATCATAATGTTGCAGTGGAATGAGTTAGAGCTTTTGTTGTCGTCTTTTCCCTGATAAATTTCTACATTTAATACATATGCACCAAGAGATGTTAATTCATAAAATTTAATGCCGTATTTATCTCGCTTTCCTTTCATAATTTTTCATGCCAAAAGCATAAGCGCCCTCTGAAAAGAAGGAGAGACTCGCCTAGTGAAAGCTGCTCTTCGGGCTGTATGCTTCTTGAAAATTATTGATCAGCATTTTTAATAATCGGCTCACTTTTATCAGCTTTCCGTTATCTATTTCATTTGAGTTTTAATTTTACCTGGATTTGCCAGTCTTTGACCGTATTCATTCGTTGATACAACCAGCAGTTCAATGATATTTTCAGTGAAAATTTGATTAAATATTTGCCGCGGTGTGAAGCTTTGTTCAATTTGAAGGTCCAACCTCTGTATGGTTAAAATTAAATTGACGTATTTCTCTGGCGTTAGTACTCCAAACACTTTCCTCATGTTCTGGATGAATCAGTTCTCCATAATCATTATTATTGGCCAATGCAGCTTATTGATCATCATTTTTAGCTTCGTGCTGAATATCATCATCAGAGTCGCTTTAATGATCCGTTCCGCTACTTTCACTTTCTTCCCTTCTCGGTTCGTAATCTAAATCACTTCTTCTATGTCCGATTTAGGTGTCCTCATCAAATAACTTTCGAAAGTCTTTCTTGTTCCTTTTCATTCATTTTTATTTACTAAGAATTTACTAACTACAAAATGTACTACTACACTCACACTTACTCTGATTTTAAAAGCAAAAGGAGTTACTGCACTTATAATAAATTAAAAATATTCCTTTTATGTTCACCGTTCATGCTCTACTGGCACATCAATTATTTCTCGAATTTATCTTCTATAAAAAGTAATAGCTAACTGTACAAAACCAATACTAATTTATGTCCGTTTCACAATACCGACTAAAACATAATAAAAAACAGAAGAGAGAATTTTTGTCTATTTTCCCGTTATGTGATTATTTATATGTTCAATTATTTACAAAAACCAACAATAGATCAACGCAGTGTTGTTATTTATTTATATAACAAAATATAAAACAGATCAACATATAGGCGTAAATATTCACATATAAAAACCGTTGCTAAAATGACACAAAATTCAAATTAATATGAAGACCCATACAAAATTTGACGTCTTATGCCGTCATGACTTTCTCTGAACAAGTTTATCAAAAAAACTTTGAATACAATAAAATACCAATTTTAGGTATTTACGTGGATCATACTGAAAATCCAGTAACGTTGCAGAGGGACATAAAGATGGCGATATTATAAACCATTGAAACGTTTACTGTCATGTCCCAAATTAAATTTGTTTCGGTGACTGCTATTATCGTCATGACCCATAAAATGCACTTTTAGATGACGGCATAAGCAGTCATGTTCGCGAACGTGTTAAATTGTAAATGATTTGTCATTTACCATTTTAAAAAATAAATTTGGTTCATTTGTTTTAATTTGTATTAATATTTATAATATTGTAGTTTGTGTTTGTGTGAGTGTACATGCGCAGTGTATATACGCATGCTCTTTACTTTTTTTTTTTTTGATTGATGAATGATGACATTTCGAAATTTGATTTTGTGGTTTGATTTTGGTTTTGAAACCTAAAATTGTCAACAGTTACCATTTTGAAAAATTAATTTTATTCTCTGTTCGATTTTGGATCAAAATAATGACGGTTCCATCTATAATATTTTTCTTTCAATAAAAATACAAAATGACATTTGATTTTTGATTTTGTATGTACAAGGCATCTATCGTAACATCGCGAGGTTCGGAAAAATACTCATACGAAAACCGATTTCAACCGCTTCGTCATTTAGGCTTTATTGAACCAACATTTAGGCGTAATTTACATGAGAATTAATGAGACCAATTAAAATAAAATTGAATCACACATTGATAAATGTGTTTATTATTCACCGTACATGTGTACGAAATTTTCAATTCTCTTGCGTTAGAATGATTGAAAAAACGAAGTTGAAATAGGGGTACAGGTTAATTTTACTTGACTTCAAGTTAGAAGTAGAGTTGAAATACTTTTAACTGTTATATTCAGGTAGATGGTGATTCTAACCCGGTTTTAACTGGAACCGGGTACTTGAATTTTTCTTGATTTTTTGTAACTAATCGAAACCCTCGGTGTTTAGTTAATTAAAGCCGGGTTTTTAAAATACTAACCAAACGCACTCAATTGAAAAAATCAGAAGACATAACAAATTCGCAGTTATTATAATCGTCTAGAAATTTATAGTACATAAAAACGCAGTTAATTTGATTATTGCGTGTACAGCGAAATATGCTTAATTTTGTAGCTCGCTATACTTGAAGGTGTGCCGTAGAAGATAGCTTTTTAATTCATGCTCTTGTAAAATCTTCGGCAATAAGAGAATTTATAACAAAAAATTTATATATCATGCCAAAATCAGAAATAACTGTTATTAGAAATATTATTGATTCTTGTGCTTTAAAAAAAATAAACTTTGACAAAATTTCGATGATCTAAAAAAGAGTGGCCACAGTTTTAGCATTAGCGTATAGACGAGTGGAGTGACGTTAATATTATTAACCGGTATTCCAATGTAACTCATTTAACATTAGGATGAGTGTGATGCCATAAAAACTGAATTGTTAGTATCCACTCAACTTGGCAAATTTGAGTAAAATTTCAAAGAAAATATAATAGCACCCACTCATGATGGTGCATCCGTATTTAATTGAGATTAAAGATAGGGACATGGAATACTTTAACGATAATGACAGTTACGACGAGGAAAATAATTTTCCCACAGAGTCAGACTGGATTAACAAAAATATCACGATGGTAATATTTAATTTTATAACGAATTTGCCACAGTATCTCTACCGTTAATACTTTTTAGTAATAGGTACACAAATAATAATTTTTTTAAATTCAGCTATTCGTAATTCTATTTTACAAAAATATGTGAGAAGGCAGTATTGTAAAGAACTAAAACTAATATTAGACATTAGAATACGTTAGAACTCTATACTTCTAATTATAGATCGATTCATTGAACTGCGACGAGAGGAAAAATGCGTCGGGAGCAATCGGTTCTAGTTTAGTAGACCATAATAAGACAACACAAATAACCTCAAAAAATTGAATTATGATGTACATAAACTCGTCGAATTTACAGTTCGTGAATTATCAAAGGATGAGGTAACCATGTTGGCAAGTAAAGGTGTAATAATATTTTTAAAGCTTAAAGCAATAAACACGAATTTGAGTAGCAAAGTTTTATTATCATTAAGACAGCGAGTTGAAGAGCGAAGAAATGTTGCTTTGATATCCTTGTTATTTTATTTACAAGATGGCGCTATTCCAAAATATGGGGAATAAATAATAGGAACCCGAAATCGGGTACCCGGGTCTGTACAAATAATTACCCGAAAAGTCGATTATCTGTAAAACCGGTTTTTTTTTTAAACACTAAGAGAAGTGTGAGCATAAAATATAAAATTTGTGTAGTGTGGATCAAGTTTATAAAAATTAAGGTTATGTTTTTGTTCAATTTTATGAAATTTATGTATATTAATCGAATATCGCGCCCGAAACTCCCAGATGAATCTTTTAAAAAATTAATAAAAGGAATGAATGAAAAAGGGCTAGGATCGGACATGGATGATGTTCGAAAAAAAAATTAAAATCAATCAAAACCGTATACAGCCAAACATTAGTAAAAATAGGGCGAAGCAAAAAAAAGTTGTGTTAATTGAGAAAATTTATAAACCAAAGCTAAGCTGGTTTGGACCCTTTTCTCCTAAAAAGGTCGGCTCCCTGAATTCTGGGGGAGCCGCATATTACAACAAAACATTCCACAGAAGTGGCCTAACACCTCGGTCACCAGTAAGGAATATGCAATTCAGCTCATACAAATCACCATCATGCGAAACACCGCCTAAAAAGCCGACATTCACTGTAAATAATAATGTTCTAGTACAAAATCCCGAGCAAATGGAAAAAACTGTAGCAAAACTAAATAATGAAGTTGCCGAGTTAAGAAGAGAAAATCATACTTTAAAAAACGGCCAAATCAATGATAAAGCAGAGATCGCGATATTAAATAAAAATCCTTTCCAACAGCTCAGTATGGAAGATCAATTCTGTACTGATGAAAGTGAACTAAATCGAGAAACTAATTGGATTCGCGAAAGAAGAAACAAAGTAAATAAAAAGACACTACTTTAGCAACCAAAAAGGAGGCTAAATCATCAACTAGAGTAGAACCAACATCAGCAAACATTGTCGATCCTAGCAATCAAATAGCTCTAAAAGTGCTAAAAAAGAAGAAGATCCACCACTTATTAACATAAAAAGAGTGAAAGAATAAAAATACATCCAGCAACTACTGAAATCGGTCGTAAACGCAAGGACTATAAAGTAGTATCATTAAAAAATAATATCTAAATAATCTACACGACAGAACCTGAAGATTATAGAGCTCTCGCTACTAAATTAAACACCGATAGGTTTGAATGGCATCCGTATGAGAATAAAAAATAATCGCCTAACCAAAATAATGGCATAATCTTGTTCAAAAGAAGACATTATAAAAACTAACGAGTAAAGGTTTTAAAATTAAAGACGCAGTCAATATCACCAAAAAAGAGAAAGAGCAAAACAGGGATGGAAACACTGAAATTATCAGAATAGGTCTTCCACGGTTTATATTAACTTTCAACAATAAAGAAAATACAGAAAAAATCTATAATATAAATGCAATTCTCCACCTGAGAGTTAAAATTGAGCTCTTGAAAAAAGCTACTAGACAAATACCACAGTGGAAGAAATGCCAAGAGTTTAACCATACTCCAAAATATTATTCTTTTTTTAATTTTAATAAAACGAAATAAGGAAACCTTGTTTTAATAAAAACAAAGAATTCCATACTTCTAGTTTTATATATAAAAATTATTTACGCAGAAAAGCATCAAATTAATTAAAACGCACCTTCAAAATGTGTTAATTGTAAAGGCATCCCATTAACTATCGATGATGTGAAGTTGCAATAGAACTACAAAAAATGAGAAATAAATCGCGTAACCCGAAACAAAACAATGTTAAATATGTATGAGAAACAGAAACAGAAAGAATCGTAACAAAAACCAATGTGAGAGCACAAAGTGAACGAGTAAGCACAAATTTGACTTATGCCCAAGTAACCCAACAAAAAGATCAAAGGCTAGAAACAGTGGACACAGACGAGGTATATTGAGAAATCTAGAAGCTTTCAATAAGTGATTAGACGCACAAGAAGAAGGTCTTCAAAGCACACTTGAAGAAATTAAAAAACAAAATGAATGGGTTGAAAAAAAACTTGATAAATTTGATCAAAATATAAATTATATAAAATTAAGAAACGATTAAGACGTTGAGAATAGTAGCCTGGAATGCAAATGGGTTATTACAGCATATTCAAGAGCTAGAAATATTTTTAAACCTACAAAACATAAATATATGTTTGATATCAGAAACTCATTTCACAGAATCCTCATATTGTTAATTGCGTGGGTATTCTTTTTATCATGCGCTACATCCTGAGAATAAAAGCTAGAGGTGGGTCAGCTATTTTTGTTAAAGATAATATCCAACAATGAAGAACTGAAAACCGAAAAAAAGTTTATGCAAGTTTCAACAGTTAAAGTGCATCTAAGTAAAACAAAAACAAAAACTTATATCATTTCTGCAATATACTGTCCATCTAGATACAACCTCAAACAAGAAGGGTACATTATTGCCCCTTAAAACACTTGGAAATATTTTAATTAAAGGCGACTTTAACGCAAAAAATATCTACTGGGGATCACGGTTAGCAACGACTAAAGAGGAGGTTAGCAACGACTAAAGAGCTATTTGTAGCTGGTAAAAAGCTAAAATGCGAATTCTACTAAGGCGATACGTCAAACTACTGGCCGACGGACATCAATAAGCATCCAAATCTTATAGGCGTCTTTGTGACAAGAGGTATATCAGAGTAAATCCATGTAGAAAATGACTTGAGTCTTTCATCAGATCATTCACCAGTTATAATGACGCTTAGCCAAACAATAATAACAAAAGAGATTAAACCCAAAACAAAACTAATTGGAATCTCTTTCATACTCTTATATAGGAAAAAACTAATCTTAAAGTCCCAATACGCAGTCCAGAGCAGTTAGAAGATGAACTAGACAAACTTATAGAAAATATATAAAGTGCCGCTTAGGATATTACTCCTAGTCCATAAGGGAAAAAAATCGAAATGGTACATACCCCGGAGAATTGACGGTATTGATTAAAAATAAAAGAAATAAAAAACTCAAAAAACTGGCAAAGAAATCAAATAGATACTTAAACAATATAAAAGGACAAACAAACTCAGACTATTTTCTATGGAAGGTAACCAAGGCAATAAAAAGACCCGACCTACAGGTTCCTCCAATTAAAAACAATACCTGGACTAGAAATCTCCAACCAAAGGTAGATCTGATTGCAAATCATCTAGAGCAGACATCTTAACCATATCCAAGACCCTAGCTGACAAAATTGATGAGCACGAAATAAGAGCTATAATAATGCTTCACCTAAATTGGGAAATTAAAAAAAAAACTAAACGTTAAAAAGGCTTTAAACGTTAAAAGGGTATGACTTAATAAAGGGTCAAGTAATTAAAAGGAAGAATTATTGCACAAATTGAATTCAGCAATCCGATTAAGATACGTACCAAAGCAATGAAAGGTTGCAGAAGTAATAATTATTCTAAAACCAAACAAACCACCAAATGAAATATCTTCATATAGGCTGCGTTCATATAGGCTGCGTCAAACGCTATCAAAAATATTCGAAAAACACTGAAGCTAATAATAGAAGATAGAAACCTCATTCCTTCACATCAATTTGGTTTCAGGGCAAAACACTCGACTATTGAACAAGTTCATAGAATTACGGATGTAATCAAAAAGCACTTGAATGTGGCCCATGAGTTTAATAAGGTAAGACATCAAAGGCTTGCATTCAAACTGCATCGGGATCTACCAAAACAATTTCAGACAGGCACCTTCGAGTAAAGTATGAGAATGAATACTCTGAATTGAAATGAATAACAGCAAGAGTACCCCAAGGTGGGGTCCTCGGGCCCATTCTTTATCTCCTATATACAAGAGACATGCCCACTACTGATGCAACTATGCTGATGATACTGTAATATTAGCGGCAGCAAAAAACATAACTCTACCAACAAACTGCAAATAACCACAAACAAAATATGCAATTGGCCAAAAAAAATGGCATATTAAATTGGATGAAAATAAATCAACATGTGTAAACTTCACTTATCTGGGGTTGAGCATATACCAATAATGATCAATTCACCAAAAGTACCGCATGCAAACACGACTAAAAACTTACGTATGACCTTGGAAGGAACATATTACTCCGAGCTCTCAATTCATAATAAACTTCTGCTGTATAAACAAATTCTGAAACCGGTATGGATCTATGGCAAAACAACTTAATCCTAACACCAAAATAATCCTAACTTTCCAAAATAAAATACTACGATCCATTATTAATGCACCGTGGTACATTAGAAACGACACGTACATTACGAACGAGATCAATTATCATGCAAGGAAACACTTTCAACGCCTGCATGAGCATGCCAATCAGGATAAACGTTGTATGGTGACCAACATCACTATAACAAGAAGGTTACAAAACAGCTAACCAAATTAAAAAACCTAACAATTTTAACTCATATTTTAACATTTTTTGTCTTGCCATCACAAGTAAACGATTTATATACATATAATACTTCACAAAGTCAAGTTCTGGATTGAACAAATATTAAGCGGTTTGCTCAAAGCCTTCCTCACCACTAAGAAATTTGATATCAAAACTATGTTGTTTCAGATGAAGATTGCTTTAAAACCTAATCAGCAACCGAAAATACAACTTGCAGCTTAAGAGAAATATTTCAAAAATTAATAAAAGCCGACGTGCAAATTTTATAAAAAAATACAATTTGGTTAAACATTTTGGCCAGATGAATTTAATAAAGAAAACCATGTAATTCAAAAATGTATATTTCATAATGTTGCCCAACCTTATTTTAAAACCACAGGCCCGCTTCTGAATGCCATCCTAATGTGTGCAACATAATTGTAGTTTGACACCCAAATTAAATTATAGTTTCGTCACAGATAGTTATAATACCAGATGAACATCTTGTATGGCTGAAACGTACACAAATAAATTTTAATTTTTTTTTATTTTAATAAAACAAAATAAGAAACCTTGTTTTAATAAAAAATAAGAATTCAATACTTCTTGTTTTATATATAAAAATTAAAAATTATTTACAGCGAAGAAGTAAAACTTTCTTTAATGTGATAATAAAAAATTTTTATATTAATTTTATATCTAAACTCTTTCTAAAAAGAAAAAAATTTTCTAAAAAATTGTATAATATAAATTATTCTTTTTATTTTAACTAGGATTAATTTCTCAAACATCACTGAGGTTCCTCTTATAAAACATAAGTTTCATAAGAAAACCATAAATCTAACGGAAATTGTTTTTAATGCCAAGGAGATATGCCTACTTGATAAAGGATTAAAACATAATTTAACCCCTAAACGTGACATACGGCAACAAAACAGATCTCTATTTAGTTTGGAAAGTTCGTTACAATGCGCCGCGCTCAAAAAGGACACTATTCTACAAGATAGTTTGAGATATCAAATTATGGATGGGATTAGTAAAACTGATGTGATACACTGTAACCGTTTGAGCTCGGAGGTGAAGGTTACTTCCTGTCTGGCAAAGAAGATTAAAAAACATGGGGCGATCGTCACTAAGTCCGATAAAGGCAACGCGACGGTAATCATGGATGCAGAGTTATACAACAGCAAAGTGTTGGACTATATTAAGGATAATGATATAATTAGACTTAATTGTGACCCAACTGATAAATTTTGCAGTAGTATCAACAAATGCATAAATAAATGCACAGCTTTCCTTAGTAAACAAGAAATGAGGTACATGAAATTGATCAAACCGTCGGCGCCAAAAATCAAAGGACTATGCCTATTAGACCGGTGATAAACTTCACATCCGCTCCCACGTACAGGATAGCGAAACGCGTTAATCAGTATCTAATGAATAAAGTTAAACTGGAAAACAACGTTTCGTTGATGAACAACCTAGAACTTGTAAACAGAATAGAATCAGTTAAAATTCCTCACGGTGCCAGACTGGCCTCTTTTCATATAACGAACATGTATAGTAACATTACAATAGAAGAAACTATTGGAATCACTTACGACCTGCTCGTGAATCAGGGAGAAACGGAATGTTCAGAGGAAATTAGAAATCTCTTAAAGGTGATTACTAAACAGAATTACTTCGAACATCAAGACATATTCTATGAACAGCAAGAAGGACTACCCATGGGAAGCCCTTTATCGGGAACTTTAGCCAATATTTTCTTAAACCACTTAGAGAATTCGAAAATATTGTGTGAGAGTAACCCTTATAGGAACTGTGTGGTATACTGGCATAGATATGTAGATGATGTACTTACACTGTTTAGAGGAACCAATCGGCAATTGAAGCAATTTCACGACTATCTTAACAAAATACATAACAACATCAAGTTCACTTTGGAAACTGAAGAAAACAAGTGTATTAATTTCCTGGATCTAACGATTCGGAATGAAAAGTATGAACACAAGTTTAAAATCTTTAGAAAACCAACACAAACTGACCACACAATCCATAACGACTCACATCATCCACAACAACATAAGATTGCGGCATACCTGCACATGATCAACAGACTGAATACGATACCAATGATCCAAGAAGACTACACAGAGGATATGAATACTATTAAACAGATCGCTAGGGCCAATGGGTTTCAACCGGCAAGGATGGACCTATTGAACAGAAAACACAATAACAAGAAACTTAACGAACATTATACTTCCCTGATAGCCAAAGACGGCGAAGACAACAAATACGTTACATTGGACTACGACAGAAATACAGCGAACATCATCAGGAAAGTACTGAAAAATCATGGTATACAGGCAGCATTTAAAACTAGCAACAAAATAGGACAAAGACTAAACCCACCAAGAGTATCTTCTCAAGATACGGGAGTTTATAGACTATCATGTGACGACTTTGATGGGTTCTATATAGGCCAAACCGGTAAATCTTTCGCAACTCGATTTAACCAACATGTGAAAGAAATCGGCAAACCCAAAAAGACTCAAACTACGCACAACACATGACTGACAATAACCATAAATACACAGGCATTAACGAAAATCTGAAAGTGTCGCATAAATGTAAAAAAGGTAGCATGATGACAACACTGGAAGATTACTAAATTTACCAAAACAGACATAACAAGGACATAATAAACATTCAGGTACAGACTAAAATCAACCACCTGTTTAAAAAAATAATGAAAAATGAAAATAGCACAAGGGGGCGGAACCAAAATCATACCTGAAAAAGGTATATAAGAACATGGGTAAGGTAAAATCGGGTTCAAAGTAGTATAGGCTGATGAAGAGGATAGTAATCCTCGAAATTAATCCTAGTTAAAATAAAAAGAATAATTTATATTATAAAATTTTTTAGAAAAGTTTTTTCTTTTTAGAAAGAATTTGGATAGAAAATTAATATAAACATTTTTTATTATCACATTAAAGAAAGTTTTACTTCTTCGCTGTAAATAATTTTTAATTTTTATATATAAAACAAGAAGTATTGAATTCTTTGTTTTTATTAAAACAAGGCTTCTTATTTTGTTTTATTAAAATTAAAAAAAGAATAATTTATATTGTGATAAAAGTATACAAATACAATGACAGAATGGTATTCTCACGCAACAATATATATAAATAAATTTATACTACGCACGACTACTTGATTGTATAAAAAAAAAACAAACCAAAATTATACAAAAAACAAAATTTTTTTTTTATTTTTAATAAAATAAAATTATCGAATGCAAAAAGAAAAGGATGAAAATATGCGTTTTTATATGTACATTTGTTTTTTGTTTGGTTATCGGTTGCATTAATTTGCGTGATATGAAATTACTTGTGTGAATTTTACAACACCACCGATAACTAACTATCAGATGAACATTTTCATATGGTATAGGTATCTGTGGTTTCGTAATGCAATATTTTTTCCTATTTCGAATCATTATAAGAGCGCAGCGCCAATTTATCGTAAACTAATTGTTTTCTTACTTTTGCATATTTTGAATATTTTGTATTCTGTAGTGATTCTTTCTCCAATAAATTTAGTAGTTTAAATTATTGTAAAGAAAAAACATTTATAAAATTACTAATGGAGAACATTTTAATATACTTCAAACTTTTAACTAAAAATACAATATAATCACTGCTAATTATACTTATCGAATGATAAACTGATACTTAAAACTAGTGTTATGAAATCATTAATGTGTTTATCTAAAAATCAAGTTTGTAATTATGATTTGAAATACTTACAAAAATAGATAAAATTTTGACACCCAATTTTTCTTTTCTTTTTTCTTTTTAACAAAATCGCTACACAAAATAAATGATGATACTGTTGCAGAATATTTTTCAAAGTTCTAAAAAAAATAGTTAGCCGATTACGTGAAAGTTTAAGAACAGTCAAAATAAATTTTTATTTTTATTATTATTGATCAATAATTTTTAGTTGCTGGCCATGGTCGTATAATCATTTAATTTTTTTTTTCAAAACTTGTAATTCTGTCTGAGAAAACAGTAAACATTCTGTCTAGAAAATAATCCCTGAAATATGCATTGTTATATTACACTGTCCTTGGTGTTTACTGTTTCTTCGTTGACGCTTAATTCGTCTATAAATTTTATTAACTATGTTTTTAGCAAGTACTACTTTATTTAATAGATAACTGACTAAATTCTGTTTCATTTGTAGCCATTCTGATGTGATCTAAACATATCTTGTTTCGATGATTTTTTCTATATATATATATATATATATATATATATATATATATATATATATATATATATATATATATATATAATATTACCAATTTTACGAGATTTCCATTTACTTGATTGAAAAATTAGATTACAACATTAACCACTTAGGTTTAACCAAAGAAAATATACTATATCAGAAGTGAAGACACAAACAAAGTAGTACGGGCAACAATATTTTTGCTGCAAAATCCATATTTTTTAAATCCATCTAGTAAGTAACTTTAATTTAATTTATATAGTTACAATTCAAGCTTGAATGTGATAGATTATTTTTATGGAATTTGTTTTATTCACAGTCACATGCATATAAAATACACTTTATTTATATAAAAACACTAACACAAATCACAGTTGTTTTTTCGGTTGGTTTTCATTATTTCTTGTGCGATCGTCAATGGTATGCTACTTTTTTTTTAATTTGGTTTTTTTTTCTGTTGTTCTACGAATACATGTACATATGTAGTAACATAATATAACAAGAACAAAATAATATTTGTTCAATATAGACGATGCGCTTAAAATCGTTTCGTATTGTTTTTTAAATTCATATAGCAATTTTTTTATATTTCTCCAATTTACAAATTTTGGGTCATAGCTATTTCATGATAAATATATTTTAATGTAGAGAAACAATTTTCTGATTCATATACATAATCTTATTTTACAGAAAATAATAAACTTTTTCATTACATGGTGTAAAGTACAAAATAAATTGGTTACAGTAGAGAAGTGCGGAGAAGCAATTTCTGTGGTAAGGCTACGGGCCATATGTGCCTATGCCCCGTCTTTTTGTTGGCCGACCACCTAAAACTAACTAACTAACTAAAGTACAAAACAAATTGCGTCTTTGTTTTTGAAACCAGTGATCATGTATTTTGTTTTGAACTTATTGATTTTGAAACCAACAGAAGCTGATAATCGTACAAGTGAATCCAGTAGTTTTTTGTCACCGTTGCTATTCAGCCTAATTACACTGACAGTGGTTAGACCGACAATACAAAACAAAATGTTGTCTTGAGGTGTTCCACTTTTACGAAAGATAAATTCTAACATGAACAAAAAGTATCCGATTCAAAAAGTATCGGTGACAACATTTTCTTGCCGTACCACAGAGCTACTTGTAAAAATTCCGATAGCTTGTTCTCAACTTTGACAAAACATTGTAATTGCATTGCTGTCATTTACATAAACGCACATATTTGTCAGGTAGTCCAAGATATCACAAAGCAAACCATAAACTATCCTGATGGATTGAGTCTTAAGCTTGTTGGGAGTCCAAGAACACCAGATGTGCATCAAGGGATGTCTCGTAACATCAAAGGGTACATGAACACAAATGATTGTCAGGTTGGCTAGTTGCTTGCGTAAACTTAGCTTACACATACGATTATCAACTGTTTTGATTTTCAAAACAGATTTTCTTACCTTGGGCCCAAGAAGGAAACCAGAAAAAACAAAAAGAACAGAAACAAACTGTTGTGAATCCACCTTAATAAAAATTAAATAAAACTTAACGAACTCAGTTGAACCAATATGTTTCATAAGTTCAATCGAGTTCGAAATTACAAACAACGACACACGCGACAACAATAATCGCAAATTTAACAATTTAATAAAAATTAATAATTTTCTAAATCAACAATTAATTCGAACACAAAAAGTGTTGTTGTTTGTAATATAAAATTTTAGTATTTAAGTTCATTTTTTAAAAACAATAAAAGAGTTCTATAATACCAATTGGACAAAACGGTAATTTCAAATTTAAATTGGAGAACGCACAATTTACGGGTATTGGTAAGTATTTACAAATTCCGCTACTAACACTTCTACCGCGCGTTGAGAACTAAGAACTTTGGCCAGCTCAGAGCAGTCGTGTGTCGCAACGTGCGCTAAGACTATCGAGCCAAAAATTAGTTCCAACTAAAACTCTAATACTAACTATTCACATCATTATTCACACTATTTTCAAACATCATTCACATCATTTGCTTGTTACATTATTACTGTTCAAACATTACTCACATCATTGGCGCTGCCGAATTCGCACCTGTGGCGAAATAGGTTAAGATATTTTAAAAGACGCGTACCACCAGCTAGAAAAAAAAGGTTGCAAATCCTACAAAAAAAAATATATATATATATGTCCAACAAAAACTCACCTTTTGCTACCAGATCTACCCTAATACCACGATCTCCATCACCAAAACCCAGATCATCAGTATACCGAAACTTACGCAGCACAACAAAAACACAGTCATTAGAAGACCTTACGACATACTCAGAACATAAATCAAAGACGAAACCAATACAAAAATTTGATAAACCTTCAACACAGATAACAAATCAAGAAACAGAACAAGTCAATACAGATACCACCACAACAAAATCAACACAAATAAAAAACATAGAACCCAACAACGAGACAACCAACTCTACAGAACACGAAACACACATAATACAAAAAACAGTCGAAACAAACAAACTTACACAAGCAAGACCCATACCAGAAGAACCACAAGAACAAACAAACAGTACAAACAAAGGAAAAAACGAACCAACATCCATAACCCCATTACCAGACAAAAACGACCCAACACAGGAACCTATCGTAGTACAGATAGCGAAAAAACCAACAAAAATGAACCAACGAGAGATTCAACAAATAATCGCGAGTTGTATTCCAGAATTCAACGGCGAAGAACCCCATCCAACAAACAATCTCACACGATTCTTGGACGCGTCAGACAGCACATACAGAGATCTAACCAACGAAGAAAAAAAGATATTTAACAGACTAATAAAATTCAGACTTGTAGGTGACGCATACTTCAGAATAAGCAAACGAGAAATCCCAGACTATCCAACCCTAAAAAAGACACTGACCGACATGTACACGGTAACATATTCACTAGATGAATTAGAGAAAGCCTACACCACTATACAACAAAATTTCGGCGAGACAATACGCGGATACGGAAACAGACTTATAGAGACGATAGACCAGTACAAAAACGGGTATAAAATTAAGTACGGACTAAACGAAATAGACCAAACATATGGAACACATTTACAAACAACCGCAGTACAGATTTTCAAAAGAGGACTCAACAATACTATACTACGAGAGAAAGTCGCTACAATTAGGGCAAAAGACGTAAACGAAATAATAGAAGAAACGGACACAATAGAAAAAATGTTAATGATGACAACAAACACACCAATAAGAAACACATACCAGACTGAACAAACAAATCTACCACAGAACCAACCACATGTACTACAGCCAAACCTAACACAATACAACATTCCCAACCATGCAACTCCAAGAATTCAATCAAAACCAGCTCCAATCCTATGCAACTACTGTCAACGACCGAACCACACCTGGGATATATGCAGAGCCCGAATAACTGCAAACACACTAAGAAACCTACAGTACGAAAACACTCAGAACAGGGCAAGACCACAATTTAACAGCACGTACAACCAAAATTACAACAGACAAAATAGACCACAACAAAATTATTCCACCGAAAGAACGATGAACAACTACACCAACCGAAACAATGCACAACAGAGTAACGAAAATTTTACAACATACAGAACACCAACAAACCAAAACAATTATCAGAACAGGTATACACCACCGCAACAAACAAATTATACGAACTATAGAGAATCAGCAAACACAAGTTTCCGAAAAGACAGACCACCGAAATACTGCTCACACTGCAAAGTCACAACAGGACACACTTTTGACGAATGCAGGAACAAATTTCGAGGAAATAGGAACTATGATACACGAAATTACAACCAACCACAACAACCAATGAACACCAATAATATAGAAGAACAGATGAACAAAATGAGAATCAACACAGTTTACCCAAGCCCACAAGACGAATATTACAGACAGAATAGAATCGATCTAGAGCAGGGAAACGCCACAGGATCCAACCAGCAATAGGAGAGCCGCCGCAGTTGGATCCCAAACACAACCAAGCAAACGAAACACACACAGACCACGAACTCGAATTTTCTCTCCAAATGGGTACCATTCCAGAAATGTACCTACAATTTTCACAACAGAACACAACAGAAACAGACGCACAACAAATAAACTATGTAGAAGAAGACTATCACTTATTAATTCTTATTAATGAAACCGACACAGACTCTCACATTGATGGAACGAGCAAAGACTTTCACATCAATGGAACGAGCAAAGACTCTCACATTGATGGAACGAGCAAAGACTCTCACATCAATGGAACGAGCAAAGACTCTCACATTGATGGAACGAGCAAAGACTCTCACATCAATGGAACGAGCAAAGACTCTCACATTGATGAAACGAGCAAAGACTCTCACATCAATGGAACGAGCAAAGACTCTCACATTGATGGTACGAGTAGACATTCCCAAACAAAAAAGACAAAGCGAAACGAAACTAACAAAAAATACATCTCACAACCAGACGAGATAATCCTATTAATACACAAAGTAATACAATTTCTCTACACGATACTAAACAAGACGATAAAAACCACACATAAGATATACACAAACACACGAAATTACATAAAAATTTCAAGACACAACATAACACTCTTTACAAAAATCAAATTCCAAGAAGTAACAGCTTACACTAAGCACCGGATCAAAAACCTACAGACCTCAGACAATTCAACCACGAGAACACAAACACTACCAAAAATAAACGCAGAATATTTTGAAATAAACAAGACAACTACCAAACCAAAATACAACACAAATAAACACCCAAATTTGACAGGCAATATAGAACACAAAATTGATCAACAAAATAGCACAAACACCATAAAAAACCTCCCCTACCAACAACCCGATTCAATATCCAAAATTATCAACATAATCCCAAAACACAAGACAAATTGCGACACAAACACAATCACTACAATCACCAATGAATTCCAAACAATGTTCTTAATAGACTCTGGCGCTGATGTTTCGCTAATCAAAATTAAATACATTTCAAATTTGGAAACCAATACCAACGAGGAAATAGAATTGTCAGGAATAGGCAAGGGAACGACCCAAACTTTAGGCTCACTAGACCTCAAACTATATTTAAACGATAAATTAACGCTCACACAAAAATTCCATGCAGTCCCGAACAATTTCCCAATCTCAGAAGACGGTATCATCGGAAGAGATTTTCTCGACCACCATAAAATCGATATCCTATACAGTTCTAACCAATTAAGAATAGGTGAAAACTTAATTCCATTTTCAATAAAAACCCACAGGCATATCACTCTACCCGCTCGCAGTGAAACGGTAATCGAAATTCAGACACCTACTAACGAGCTATGCATATGCAACGCTCAAGAAATCCAGCCAGGAATATTCATCCCCCACATGCTACTACAACCCGCAAACTTCAAGGCAAAAATCCTAGTCGCAAACACCTTAGAAAAACAAGACACAGTAAACAACCTACACCCAGACATTGAACCATTACTAATACACCAAACATACAAATCCAGTATACACACCCACAAACAGGAACAAGACAACAAACCACAGACAAACACTCTAGACACAAACAGACAAGAAAAACTAATACAGACTATAACCGAAAATTTAGACGTTACAAACAACACAGAAGAAAACATATCAATTGTATCACTCTGTCTCCAATACAAAGACATATTCTTCATAGAAGGAGACAGATTAACCAACATCAAAGGAATACAACACGACATAAACCTATACACAGACTCCAAACCAGTACACGTACAAAGATACAGACTACCACATACACACAGAGAGGAAATTAACAAACAAATAAAAGAAATGCTGGATGAAGGGAAAATACAACCAAGCATTAGCCCATACAACAGCCCACTCTTGCTAGTACCGAAAAAACCTGGACCGGACGGAAAACCAAAATGGCGCGTAGTAGTAGATTTTAGAAAACTAAACGAAATAACTATAGGTGACTCTTTTCCACTACCTAACATAAACGATATACTCGACCAACTAGGACACGCCCAGTACTTCTTCACGCTAGACATGGCCAGCGGGTACCATCAAATCGAGATGAACCCGAAAGACACACACAAAACAGCCTTCAGTACAGACTACGGACATTTTGAATTTATGAGGATGCCTTTCGGACTCAAAAACTCCCAAGCCACTTTCCAACGAGCAATCAACCACATCCTACGCGGATTTCAAGGGTTGAAAGGATTCATTTATCTAGATGACGTAATTATATACGGGAAAAACGATCACAATACTAAACTAGCAGAAATATTTAGTATTTGCCGATCACAAAATTTAAAGTTACAGTGTACCAAGTGCCAATTTCTTAAAAAGGAAATTACGTTTCTGGGACACCTAATAACTCCAACTGGCATCAGACCAAATCCATCAACAGTACAAGCAGTACAAAATTTCCCACAACCAAAAAACATACGTGAAACTCAATCATTTCTAGGACTTGCAAATTACTATCGCAGATTCATCCCGAACTTTTCAAGAATCGCTGAACCACTCACAAAACTCACTAGGAAGCAAACTCCTTTCATATTCTCAGATGAATGCGAACAAGCACTAGCCAACCTAAAATCTAAATTAACAAATCCACCAATCCTCAAATACCCCGACTTCACACGGCCCTTCATACTGACAACCGACGCTAGCAATTATAGCTTAGGCGCGATACTCTCGCAATTATATCCCTCAGGCGAATTCCCTATTTCATACGCCAGTAGAGCTCTCGGGAAATCCGAACAAAACTACTCCACAATTGAAAAAGAAATGCTCGGCATCTACTGGGCAGTAAACAATTTCCGACCCTACCTGTACGGTAAAAAATTCACAATAATAACCGACCACAAACCACTCACCGGAAACTTAACTAAAATTCCCAATAGAATTCTGAAATGGAACCTCAAACTATCAGAGTACAACTTCGAAATAACCCACAAATCAGGAAAACTAAACACCAACGCAGACTCACTTAGCCGAATCAAATACAACCAAATACTAGCCACCACTAGAAACCAAACGAAAAGACTACAGAACCAAAATACACAGACTCCACAACAAAACAACGAAACAAAAGATCAAACAAACCAACTAGCAAAAAATCCACAAACCTTAACCAAACCAGAAATTACAATTCCTACCAACTTCCCCATTCCTATCACCACATCAACAGGTCCTAAACTAAACACGAACAAAGAACCAAACCAAATCAAGCCAAGCACAGACAAGATAGAAACAGTACTGGAACACAGAAAAAGACTCCAAATCCTAGACGAATACCACAACTTACCATTGGGTGGTCATGCAGGCACATGGCGCACATACAAACGCATTAGGATGCTGTACTACTGGCCGAACATGCTAACGGACATCAACCGATTCATAAGAAAATGCCACTACTGCAAAAGGAACAAATCACACAGAAAAACAAGAACAGCACTACAAATAACAGACACTTCCGACTACGTATTCCAGAGATTAGCATTCGACATTGTAGGACCATTACCCACAACTGAAATAGGTAACAATTACCTACTAACCTTCCAAGACGACCTATCAAAATTTTCTGGCGCTATCCCAATACCAAACCAAAACGCAAACACAGTAGCAAAAGCACTCTGCGAACACTACATAACGAAATATGGTATTCCAGAAAAAATACTGACAGACCAGGGTAGTAATTTCATGAGTAAAACATTCAATGAAATATGCAAATTACTCAAAATCAAACACCTTACCACCACCGCATACCATCCCGAGACAAACGGAGCCCTTGAAAAATCTCACAATACTTTAAAAGAATACCTCCGATCCTTCACGGATATCGATAGGAACAACTGGGATGAAATGTGTCATTACGCTATCTTTGTGTACAACACCACACCCCACTGCTCCACGAACTTCACCCCACACGAACTAGTTTACGGACGACCAGCATTAATCCCGAGCGCTGTAAAACGCGAAGCAGAACCCATATACAACTACGATGACTACGTAAGTGAACTGAAAGCGAGACTACGACTAGCACATGCGATAGCCCGGAGAAACATAACTCACAAAAAACAAGATACCAAACGACAGTACGACAAAAGACTAAACCAGATCGACGTAAAAGAAAATGACCTAGTATGGCTCAAAAACGAAACTAGGAGAACAAAACAAGACCCACTATGGCTAGGACCATACAGAGTACTACGAACTGACTCTCCAACAAACACTACCTTAGAGATAAACAGGAAACAAATAAGAGTACACAACAACCGAATTATCAAACACCAAACATAAAAAACAGACCATCATTGTAAAAACATCTATTCCGTCGAGGAATTAGAACCAGAACAAAAAAAAAAGGTTCTGCCTTAAAAAAAAAAAAAAAAAAAAAAAAAAAAAAAAAAACACTTCCTAAAAAGAAATTTTCCAAAATTGACCTACAAAACATTACTAGAATCAAAATACTACTTTTTCTACCTCACACACACTCTAACACGTAAGGTAAAACAAGATAGTTAAAACAAAAAGATGGAATTCAGTCCACACATACTAACACATACATTTTTAACATTTTTCAAAGCAAGTTTTATCTAAACGTAAATTCAATGTCAGGAATAAAAAAAAATATATAGAATTACAAAATTTTAATTAGGTCGATTTCACTAACAATAATAAACAAAATAATATAACACACAACATACAATTAACAAACGACATCAAAACGGCGAAGCAATACAGCAACAACAAACAAAAAAAAACAAATTCAGCAAATAGACGAAAGTACAACCACTTACCAAACAAATAAAACAACGAACCGAGATTACAGTAGCAACTACGAACACCGCAACAACAGTAGCGACTATAAATACTGGAACACAAAAGCGCAACCACACAAAACCAACAAAATTTTACAAACACATGCAAAAACGAAATATGCAATACAACACGATGCCAAAACAACAAAAACACTACCCAAAGTAAAAAAAAACCAACAAATACGGGCCAAACAAATAAGACGCACCTGCACAATCACATTAACTACCAGCAATGAACAGGAAAACTCGAACGACGCTAATAAAATCTAAAAATAATATTATAATAATAATAATAGTAAATAATAGCAACAAGAACAAAGATATAAAAAAACCTGGTCAAGTCAAGACAAACGGCTACCAGCGAATATATCATCAACCAAATAATAAATAAAAACTTAACAGGTCAAAAACAAAACGACCTCCTAAAAAAAAAAAAAAAAAAAACTTAAAATAGAAACATATAAAACAAAAACAAAACCCATAATAAAAGTCCACCAACTTTAACAAGGCAAAATCCTATACACTAACACCAATTCTGGAGAAATAATTTATCATATACAGCATCGAAACTGAGGAAAGAGCGTCCAGGAAAACAAAAAACTACTGAAACTACTAAAATCTCTCACCACACACCAAACAAAGACAACAAAGATTTTCCAACAATAAACGACGACAAAGTATTGCCACCAACAAACTTAATAACAGACATAATATAAAGTACTAACCCTAGAATAAGAAAACTAGCACTTAAAATATACATATACCTATATAAATATAACGTAAAATCTCCCTTCAGAAGATTTTACTTTCCGTAGGGCAAAGGTGTTGTGAATCCACCTTAATAAAAATTAAATAAAACTTAACGAACTCAGTTGAACCAATATGTTTCATAAGTTCAATCGAGTTCGAAATTACAAACAACGACACACGCGACAACAATAATCGCAAATTTAACAATTTAATAAAAATTAATAATTTTCTAAATCAACAATTAATTCGAACACAAAAAGTGTTGTTGTTTGTAATATAAAATTTTAGTATTTAAGTTCATTTTTTAAAAACAATAAAAGAGTTCTATAATACCAATTGGACAAAACGGTAATTTCAAATTTAAATTGGAGAACGCACAATTTACGGGTATTGGTAAGTATTTACAAATTCCGCTACTAACACTTCTACCGCGCGTTGAGAACTAAGAACTTTGGCCAGCTCAGAGCAGTCGTGTGTCGCAACGTGCGCTAAGACTATCGAGCCAAAAATTAGTTCCAACTAAAACTCTAATACTAACTATTCACATCATTATTCACACTATTTTCAAACATCATTCACATCATTTGCTTGTTACATTATTACTGTTCAAACATTACTCACATCAAAACAAAATTAAAAAAAAAGTAGCATGTGATTGACAATCACACAAGAAATAACGAAAACCAACCGAAAAAACAATTGTGATTTGTGTTAGTGATTTTATATAAATAAAGTATATTTTATATGCATGTGACTGTGAAGAAACGAATGACAATAAAACAAATTCCATAAAAAAAATCTATCACATCAAAGTTTTATTGAAACATTATATAAATTAAATTAAAGTTACTCACTAAATTTGCAGCAAAAATATTGTTGCCCGTACTACTTTGTTTGTGTCTTCACTTCTGATATAGTATATTTTCTTTGGTTAAACTATCATTAAAAAATATTATTCAAATATATGTATTTTAATTCATCAGAAAATAAAAAAATAGAATAAAGAACGAATTATATAATTATAATTTAAATTGCCATCGTAAATTAAACTAAAGTTGACAACTTGCAACGAAAAAAAACTCCCAAACTAATTGCAGACAACGTTCTCAAAACTATCTTCAAATTAAAAAAAACTTATAATTATGTATGTAATAGTTTGTAATGTAGCTTGAAATTAAATGTGATAAAAACGCCAGAAGGACGATAACAAAATTTGTAATAAACAAAAGTTTTAAATTGATATTTTTTGCAAAAAAAAAAACTAATAATCTTGAAACACAAATATTCTTGCTATTTTAAAATGTAACAATATGGTTTTAAATCAATTCCAATCTTAACAAAAAACTGGAGACCATATGTTCCAAAATTGTTCAATATTTTATTATGCTTACATGGATCAGTTAACAAATTAGCTGCCACGGAGCATAAATATGGGAAGAATAAAACTAAAAAGTGATAGAAGTCTGCAAAAAACACTAATATTTAACATTTCAAGTAAAGTTTATTTAGTCTGAATTTTCTTCAAACATTTTTTATATATATATATATATATATATATATATATATATATATATATATATATATATATATATATATATACATATATATATATATATATATATATATATATATATATATATATATATATATATATATATATATATATATATATATATATATATATATATATATATATATATATATATATATATATATATATATATATATATATATATATATATATATATATATATATATATATATATATATATATATATATATATATATATATATATATATATATATATATATATATATATATATATATATAATGACTATGGCTGATAATTTCTTTTACCTAGCAAAGTAAAAATCGATAGTGTTAAATTCATTTTTAAAAAAATGGGCAAAGTTAAAAATGAGGTAGTTTTCTACCTAATCTTTAAATCATTTTTAAAGATTAGGTAGAAAACTACCGGAATATCTTTAAATCATTAACCGGATTAAATTTTTTAAATAATTTCTTGTTTTGTGACGTCGAAACACAGCACTTTACGATTAAAAATGTAGATATCTTTGAATACTAAATTATACTAAATACTAAATTAAGCATTTTTGGAACACGAATTTTTTGCATTTTTTGCTATGTGGAAGTTTTATTACTTCTCTTGGGAATCGATTGAATGTTTGTGAAATATTTAAAACCACTTAGAAATTCTAATTTCGCTCTTAAAGCGATTTAATACAAACTACAAATATAATGATAGGGCAGTTAGCTCGAATCCTATTTATTCTAATTATGGTAACATTTTCGCTACATTAAAATGCCGGCAAATTACTAAAATGTCTTTATCTCGATTTTCATTTCGATTAGTATTTACATATAAAATGAAAATGAAAATCTTGATCGAAAATTGGTAGTTGCAAAATTGTTGTCAAGATAAAATTCTAATTAGGTAGGCAAAATATGTTTTCAATATTGGAAACAATATCCAATTATTTATTATTGACGGAGTGGTACATCAAAAGTACTAAAAATATAAAACTGGAAATATTAAAAATTCTTCCTGTTGACAATTTTAGGTAAAACTACTTATATTTCATGGATGACAAGATTACTGGTACTGGCTGGTCTTCGTATTGTGGTCGTTCTTTTAAATTCAAATATTCGTCATATCGACTCTGGTCGAAAATTTACTACGCATTTTCTTCGTTGTTCATTTTCGCTTTTCATTCGTCGAATACATTCAATATTGTCTCAAATTTGTATTCATATCTTTTTGGTACATTTAATATTATAAAATAATTTTTAATTAATGCATAATCTATAAGTCTAATATCAATTAATAATAATAACCATCATTTTGATAAAATAATATTATTTAAAGTAGAAGAGTACAAAGAGGCACCACGATCAAAGTATGTAGTACCAACTATTACCACAACATGGATTAAATAAAAACGATAGTCGATCATGAATATTTTCTTTATTTTTAATTTGATATTGTTCAATGTTGATATTGTTCAACAAGAATGACGTTCGTTATTTTGTGTATTTAAATTTTTTGAGTTCTTAATTTTGTGATAATTATTTTGTGTTTTCAATTTTAAACGTTTGCAAACGTTTTGTCATCCATTCGGGCCAATGATACACAGAATCTGTGGGAAGTTCTTTCACAGACAAAGAAGCTGCATTAAGTTTTTTCCATGAAGGTCGCCCACTGGTTCCTTTTAGCATCCCAGACCTACATAAGGCCTCACCATAAACTATTCTGAATTCGGAAAGAACAATAGTTTGCTGGTGGATGGATTATTAGACGCGTTGCATCTGTATAACAGCCATGCATTGACAATCGCTAAATTTATCAAATGGTAAAAAGTTCGGTGATACCATTTTCTAGAACGTAATCGTATTTTATCGAAGCCGATATTGCTATCCAAAGGATCAACGCAGTCCACCCATTAAACTGTTATATACTTTAAAGACATGTATCGATCTTAGAAAATTAGAAATCAAATTTACGTTCTTTCTATCCTTGTATGACACTACTACTATATTTGTGGTATATCTTCTGTAGTCAATATATTCGACGGACGTACCGTGAGCAGTTTTATAAGTTTCTTTATCGCTTGGTAACTTACAGTTGGGCAAGCGATTTCATACTGTTCCCAAGCAAGATGTAAGAGGTACTGTAAAAAAATAAATGTCGAACACAACTGTATAAGTTTATTTATTCGGAACATATCTTAATAATCGCATAACAACGTTTGCGCATGCTTCCAAATTTGGCTCGGATTCTAATATATTTTGGTCGTTATTTTCTTGACCGATATACAATTCAAAGTTATGGCATAATTCTGATATACTCGATAAAAATTAGAATGAAAATTAGGATTCCCATTTGTTCGGTTTTGATGGAATATATTGCTTCATATAGTTTCTAGTTTTAATAGCACATAGCTGCTCGTTTATACTGATAATTTTTTTCATAATATATTGTCAGTTACCTACAACACCTTGGGTGGATACTGCAATCGACTTCTTAGATCCGTTACCTAGTGGCGATTACTTGATGGTGATAATTGATTACTTTAGTAGATATAAAGAGATTAAAGTTACCAAAACTATTAATTCAACAACCACTATAAACATGTAAGACGAAATATTTTCAAGGCTAGGATACTCAATGTCAATGACCTCAGATAATGGTAGCCAATTTAGCAGTTTATAATTTACAAACTATTGTAAACAGAATGGAATAAAGCTGTTTAAAACGATTTCTTACTGGCCACAATAAAACGGAGAAGTAGAACTACAGGATCGTAGTACATTGAAAAGACTAAAGATAAGTCAAGTGTCTTGGAAGAATTGAGTTGACATGTATGTAGGAAAAATATTGAACATTTTAAAAAAATTTTTGGAGAATGGTATTGTGTCGAGCCAAGGAAAATCATTGAGGATCCTATACAGATGGAAGAACAATTAAGTACATACATATATGTATATAAATAAGAGTTTTATTATAGTTTAGTATAGTTATTATAAGTTTTATTAGAAATTGTTGTTGAAGTACTTGTATTATTTTATATAAAGAATTAGAGTAAAATGGAATTTGGAAAAAGATATAGATGTAGCGTATTAGGTTGATGAGCGAAGAGGATAATCCTCCCCTATTATGGAATTATAGTTTAGTTTTATTGTGACTGCGGTCGGTTGTTGTTCATTTTTTTTTTTTTTTTTTTTTTTTTTTTTTTTTTTTTTTTTTTTTAGATTAACACATTGCCTAGAGATAATTCCCTTAATGGCTTACGCCACGGCAACATGGTGGGTTAAAACCCTTTATTACAATTAATTTAAAGACTGAATGAGTGTAATTTACAATAAACATTACATTCATCACGTATGTAGCCGGTTTCAATTTATTTTCTCAGATTTCTGTAATGCATTGATTTTCATTTTAAGGTGAATAACGCTCACAAACATACAACGACCGACACATTAAAACCAATTTTATCAATGCATTATGGTCAGGGAAAACTACATAAAACCCTGACCGAGAAAATATTACAAGTAAATATAAAACAATATTTAATCTTCACGGGTTGCTTGTTTCTTTAAGTAGGCGTGAAGGTACCTCTTGAACACCTGTAAATTAAATATTGCAGGAAAGACCGACGGATCTATTTGATTCCACAGAGAGGTGACTCTAGGGAAAAATGAAGATTTAAAATGGTTAGTTCTACATCTGGTTATATCTAAGGCGAAGCTATGTTGCTTTGAACCAAAACGAGTGGGAGCCCTGTTGACAAACGCCGCTGGTATTAGAGATTTAATTTCGGAAGAACAGTGACCAAAATAATATTTGTAAAAAAGCGATAAAGCATCTACTTTGCGTCTGTGTTCTAATGAGTCAATTGATAAAGCAATATTTTTATCGTTAATCATGTGAATAACTCTATTTTGAATTTTATCGAGACATTTGAGATTTGATCTTGGAGCACCACCCCAGACAAATGAATTAAATTCCATAATGGGCCTAACATAAGCCTTGTATAACTTAAGAACTTCTATAGGGGTAAAATAAAAGTTACACCGTCTAATGAAACCCAGATACTGACTAGCTTTTTTTGCAATAGAATACATATGTTCTTTCCAAGAAAGATCACTCGAAATGTTTAAGCCCAACATTCTAAGAGAGGACGACCTATTAATTTGAATTCCGTTTATTATGGGTGGAACATAATTTTGAATTTTTTTTTGTGAAAAAAGACACGCTTGGAATTTCTGTGGATTAAATTCTACCCTATTAGATTTGCCCCATTCAATGACCTGGTTAATGCAAGTAAGAAGTGAATTATGCATAATTTGACGAGAGCAAGATAAATGAGAATTACAGTCCTTTTGGCTATTAAACTCAATAGAAGCAGACACTGTAGTATCATCAGCAAAAGAGTGGATATCACATGATGCCAATTTAAAAATATCATTGATATAGATCAAAAATAAGGTAGGCGACAAAGATGAACCTTGCGGTACACCAGCATTGATTTCATACGAGTCGGATGAAATGCCGTCTAATACTACCTTAATCGATCGTCCCATTAAATAATTCTCTATCCATTTAATTAGAGAACTGTCAAGATTCAGTGACCGTATTTTATTGATCAGGTTTTGATGCCATACTCTATCAAAGGCTTTTAAAATATCTAGAGATATGACACTTGACTCACCATATGTTTCAATACTTTTTTCCCACAAATGAGTTAAATAGGCAATAAGATCACCTGAAGAGCGATTCTTACGAAACCCATATTGAAAAACTGATAAAAGCGCATGCCTTTCGAGATAGTTCATTATGTGAAAATTCACAATAGATTCCATTACTTTAGATAAGGTTGACAACAAAGCAATTGGGCGGTAATTGGAAGGAGAAGTTTTATCACCTTTCTTAGGAACCGGTTGAATATTTACTGTTTTCCAAATAGAGGGAAAAATGCCAGAGTTTACTGATAATTTAAACAGTCTGGCAAGAGGTTTAGCTAGGGAAAAATGACAGCATTTTAGGACAATTGATGGTAATCCGTCAGGCCCAGTTGCTTTGTATGGACTCAGATTTTTAAGAACTTTCGAAACAACTCGAGTACGAAAATAAATTTTGGGCATAAATGAAGAAACAGTAGTACATGCTGGTGGGGATTGGTTAGGGAGAAAAGGGAGAGTCGATGCGGAAGCAAAGTGAGACGCTAATAAATTAGCTTTTTGAATGGTGGTTTTATAATAGTTATTATTATAAAACAATAAGGGGATAGATGATGTCTTACCGCTAAAATTCCTTTTAACCAAGCTAGCAAACGACCAAAAAGTTCGGTTGTTTGCTTTAGAATCTAATACATTTCGTATTCGATTACGAATTTTGAGGTCATGGTTTAATTTAGACCTGATTATGATAGCATTCGATTTATTACGGGCTATTCTAAATTTAATGAGATTTTCATTAGAAGGATTACTGAGATAATTTAAATGAGCACATTTTTTCTTGGAGATAGCAGACTTACAATTTGCATTAAACCATTGAGTTTTGTGGGGCCGAGTCCTTTTATAAGAACTAGGAATGAATAACTTCATTCCTTTTAAAATCACCGAAGTTAAATGCTTGGATACTGTATCAGCATTATTACTTTTAAAACACACAGCCCAATCAAAAGAAGAGAAAAATAGATTGAGACTTTGCCAATCAGCATCATTGAAATTCCAGATTAGCCTTGGTGTACATGTAATGAGCTCCGAAGTAAGTGGGGCAATCGAAAATTTCGCTGAGACCAATGCATGATCAGAAAGACTTAAAGGAGCATTAACATCAATAGAATATTTGTCAGGCATGGTAGTCAAAAACAAATCCAACAAATGAGATGAATGACCTAATATGTCAGGGTACCGAGTTGGTTTGTCTACAAGTTGGACAAGACTATTCATCCCCGCAAACAATTCAACATATTCACCTGTTTGATCTCTTGGTTGAGAAAATCCCAACCAAGTGTCATTATGAATATTAAAATCTCCCAAGACAATCACTTCAGACATTGGAGAGATCTGGTAAATCATATCAATTGAACTTGAAATTATTTCAAACTCGTGACATGTCTCTGCATGTGTTAGATTTGGACTACGGTACAGGGAACAAATAAAAATAGAGCGAGATTGAAATTTAATTTCAATCCACAAAGTATTAAACGCAGGATTGGAACTAGGTGAAATAAATTTGGGTACATTAAAGTGGAGATCATCCCTTACAAAAATAATCACTCCTCGATGTGGAATCAAATAGTCAACACGCGAATAACCCGGACAATTGAAGTCATTTGGATCGCCTAAGTAAGAAACTTGAACTTCACCTAAAATAAGTATGGCAGGTTTGGTTAACTCCAGGTGAGTTAAAATGGAATTAAAATTAGTTTTAAAGCCCCGAATATTTGTAAAATGAATTTCAAAATAAAAATGCATTTTACAAACGAAAAGTAAACAGAATGACGTAAACAACGTAAACAATGAGAACAATGAAACCAATTTTAGGGACCGATTAAATATGGAGCCCTTGTGCAGCGGAACTCACTTACAGTGACGAGGCCTTCTAAGTGAGTACCGCTACAGAGAACACCGGGTCAGTCCACCAAATAAAATAAATAAAAAAAACGAAAAGCCTAAATATATAAATAGAAAATTATATTATGTATTTCACAAAAAACTTATCTGTTTATTTTTTTTGCTTCTTGACAGGTCAACGCACACTTTTTAATATCATGATTGGATATAAGTAAATAAATGATTATTAATTAAAAGCGAGTTTTATTAAATAGTGAACAGTACAGAAACCATATTCTGCAACACATATTCTGCAATGAGTATATTCAACGCTAAAGCTTAAACAAATAATTAATTCAAATAATTTATTTAGAAATTTATTTATTAAAAATATGATATTGATAACAATACAAAAAATTATTAAAACTATTTAAAGTTGATTTAGAACTGATTCGTAATTAATCACCAACAATTAATTAAAGGTTGTATGTTATATTATGTAAAAGTAAAAAAAATTGTACTGAAATTGTAGTAAACTAAAAAATAGACAGTTACCTTTAAAAATAAAACTTTAAAATAAAATACTTGTTTGACGTATGGTGATCGGGTAAAGACTGTATATTAAGGAAAGTCATACTAGTAGCATATTCGGATAAATCTGACAATTCTATAAGTAAAGGTTACATACTAAATTCATACTCAAATATATTTGTACATTGGGTTTGCTTAGTTTTTAGTAATTGTGTTTTGGTCATTGATCTAATTCAGCGGATATTCAGCGGTATTAGTTTCATTGTGTTCATAGCATAAAAAATAAAACACAAATATTTGACAGGTTATGAAATGGAAGAAATAAGAAAAACGGAATTTGAAATTAACGAAGATATTTTGTGATTCACATTTGGCGGCATTTGGAATATTATTTCCATTAAATTTGACAACGGTAAGAATATTAAATTAAAATTAAATATAAAAACTGCATGTTTACCCCTTTATAGGTAAAAAATGGCATACAACAATAGACACAAAACGTAGATTGAAAGATGAAAATCACTCGTTCAAGCAACTAAAGGGTTTTGTTGAACCAAAGGGGGTTGGTTTTACATGTTTGATATGTGATGCAGCTATCATTCTTAAAGGCCACAATATTAAGGAGCATTATTTGAATAGGCACAAGCAAAAGTATGACTAGTTGTCAATTCAAAAACGGCATCATGAGGTCAATAAATTACGCAAAAAAAAAACTAAATCAACAATGTTTTTTAAACGTGTAAATGACGAATGTGATTTTTCCATTTGTTTTGATGAAACAACCGATATTTCGGCCACTACACTAAAGAACTACTAAATTTGGTTTCAAGAAAAGATTCAACTACTGGAGAAAATATTGTTGAAAATATTATGCAAACGGAGTTGTTCAAAGCTGACTTACGAAGCTATGCACGGTACAAAATCCGGTGCTGTAACAAGGCTTCTTTCAAAAATTCGTGAACTAAACCCAAATTTCCAAGTAGTTGATAACACTGCTTATTGCATATTGAAAATTAATGTAGGAACACTCTTAATAAGGAACCGATCATCAATTTTGTAATAAAATCTGTCAATTATATTCAGAAGAGTGCACTTCGTCATAGAAAGTTCAAAGAATTTTTAGGCTTAATCGAGGGAATTGCTTGAAGAGATTTTTTGACCTCCGACATGCAATTAAAACATTTATGTTTCATAGTTAGTACTTTACTTCATAATCTTGTATGTTTCGGGAGTATAAATATTTTTTATTTAGTCAAGACTCATAACTATTTTTTGCACAACATTTTTTCGGAATGGATTTTGGGCTAAATTCACATACGTCTTGTAGCATAACAAACACATCATTCACAATGATTAATTTTTCTGAAACATATTTTATGTATTACTTTACTTTAAATACAATAAAATGCTTTTTATATGTTGTATCTTTATAAAAATTAACATTCCTGATTCCGTTGAGATTTTTTTATCGTTCCATTAGCATATTATGTTGTTTCATAAATTTCCATTGTACATGAGTAATTGAGGAACATAAATTTTAATAAATGTATCATTTGAAATTTTTACTGGCAGTCTGTGCCATTCTCATCCACTCACAAAATGCATAATGTATTTAGATACCGCTTAAATAATTTTTTTGCATTAACAATTGTGTAAAATCTTATCTGAATTTGACTTTTTTAAATTAAAAAATGAAAATCGTAAAAATTGAATTTTTATTCTTTTTGTTACAGATGTGCATACTTTTTATTGGTACGATTAAATCTTGTGTCGATAGAGTATTTGAATTTTTTGTTTACTTGTTGCACTTTATTTTTGATCAATTTGTATTTGACAGCTATTTAAGTGATTTACAACCACAAAAATATGTATGCATTTATTTGGAAATCGGGAGTATTTTTACTTACTCTACCAATATCAGCATATACTATAAAGGGTGAGTATCAAAAAACGAATTTACTCTGTTACATAAGTAGTTGTGTTACGATTACGTATTTTCGTTAAGTATTACTGTTCCAAAAATATTTTGAAACAGAATTGACCTTTCTCTGAATCACACATAATCCTAGTAATTGAGCGATTCTTCCTTAGTTTAGTATTTCAGTCACATTTGTTGAGTCATTCAGTGAAGCAATGTTCGAATACCACTTTTTCAATGAGAATCCATTCGCATTTAGAAGATTGAATAGATCGATCTTTAATTGCAGAGCTGCTTCTTTACTTGCGGCACCGGCTAATTATCTTGGATAATTCTGGATGGGTGCTTACAATTTTCGACTATCTGACGCAAAACCCGAATTGCAAGAAATGGCGCTGACGCCGTTCCGTGCATTACAGTTAGCAATTTGTAATGGATTGCATCGTTTGGAGAATTTTGTCATTTGCTGAAGTGACGTACTTTTTGCATTCACGAGCACCTGCCAATACATCTTAGTTATATCAGCACAGATAGCTACCTTAAAACTTCGGAATCGAATTAATATGGTCCACAACGTGTCTTGTATCGTCGGTCCAACCATTATTTTCTTGTTAATAGACACTCCAGTAGATGTTGGTGCCGATCCATCGAACACGACCCTTAATTTTGTAGTAGTACTGTTTTGTCGTAGTACTCCGTGATGAGGAAGATAGCAAATTTCTTTATTACCGTTAATTGAATTATTGGATACTGGTTGCATATGTCCCAGGCTGATGTATTCGTGTATAAAATCTCTACATAATTTGTATTACTCTCTCAGTAATGGTAAGTCCTTCTTCAATAGTAATTGTACAACGAATCGTATTTCCTGATGTATGATACGTGTCGCCTTGAATTAAGCTTTTCAAGCTTCTTCTTCCTTTGTCCATAATGTCTTTTTAGATATATTTCTTCTTGTTCTCAAAATCCCTGCAAGAGTTTATCTAAACTGCATATACATTGTTCCCAATTTGGTTCGTTTCGTTTTTCATGCCGGCAATCACATAACCGAAAAGAGTTTCTTACGCAACTAGATTCTTGAATATCATTAGTTGATAATTCGGCAATGCACATCCAACAGCACTTGTGTTTTAAATTCAATTTATTTGCGCAAGATTGTGAAATAAAGGATGCCTGGGATTCTGAATCTAATAGAACTCTACAGTAACTTCTCGACGGTTACATTTAAGACAGTCAAATTTATTCCGACAAACGTTTGCATGGTGGCTTGCTGATAAACAGTTAAAGCACAAAACTTTAGAAATATGAATCTAAATGAGCGTTTGCGACGCTCATTTAGATTCATATTTCTAAACCTTTCGCAGTGACATAGACGATTAGACTCCTTGCATAAAACGAAATTTAGTGGAAGTTGCCTCTTATCGTTTTATGAGCTTAGGCCTCTTTAGTTTCGGTGTTAGTCTTATTTAGTAAAATATAAACTAGCCATGGGTCTTATTTTGTAGCGTCCGCTCCCAACGCTATAAACCTTTGTTCACTTCATCTGACGTGTTGCATAACTGACGGAGTTTTTTCACAAATGCTTGTCGCATAGTTGGTTGTTCTAGAAATGATCTGATAAACGAATTTACGACTAGTTTCACCTTATCATACCTTTCGCATACTTTTCCCAAACTTGTTTATAATTCGCCTCTAATACGCTTATATGTTTGATCAATTCCGCTGCTTTACCCTCCAATTGCCTCTTCAAATATTGACATTTTTGGATATCGCTAAATCCCAACTTGCTGTTACTGACGACACAAAAATGTCCTTATAACTGTTTAAATCCTCGTAGTTTCTTGCAAATTTCGGCAATTTCAACGTTGGTAATCGTACCGAGGTGAGAGGCTCTTCTGTCGTATTATGGATAGTTTGGTTCATGGAGCTGGTGAACATTGTTCATAACGTCGTTAAAAAATTATTATTCGTGGAACAATCTGGACATCATGTCTTCCATTTGACTTATTTCTTGATCTCGTTGAGTCTCTTGTGTTCACTTCATCAGCCTTGTTTTGACATTGAAATATTTCGCCTCATACTCGGCCAGCTCAGAATCTACATAGTATTTGGCCAGTTTCTCCTCACACTCCCGTAAATCATTAAATGCTCGCTCCAGATACTCTATCCGTGTTAAAATCTCACTCCGTTGGGTATTATTTGTAACTCGGTCAGCATAAGTTACCAGCCGAGTTATACCACCCTTCGCCACACCTCGTTTTGCGATTAATCTCTTTATCGGCCATTTCCTTTTACTATTTCATACGACGCTCTACACCACCGATACACTGTATTTACTTATTTAATTAAAGTCACTGGATTTACTTACGTGTCTATTTAACACGTGTTAGTTTGCCACTTCCACGCTGGAATTCAATCTCGAGAATCAAGCCGGAATGTAAATTCAGATTTGTGTTCAATCCACGCAGCTAGCATTTTTTTAAGTAGTTTGTTGAAATTGCATTAATGCGGCTCGAAGGACCATAAATATGTTGGATACTCTACACAATCAAGTAGAAAATACAGATGTTGGTATGATTTTATTTTTATGTTTTTTAATTTATGATTTATTTTTATGGTGCTCGTACCTATCTCATAAAGGATTTTAATTGATTTAGAACAGCAACGCATAAATTGGCCATCGCAAAGCCCGGATTTAATCATGTTAGAAAATGGATGGGCTTGTTTATACGAAATATACCATAAAGAATTGGACGAAGCATGAACGCGTTATGAGCTGAGATTGTTCATAGAATTTATTTTTCAGCATCCCCAGAAGACTAAATAAAGTCATATTAAATTAACGTTGGCAGACTAAATATTAAATTTGAACAAAATATACTAAATGATCCAAATTAGTAACGTTTTTTATCAGAACTGCTCCAAAAAAATTGTAAATCTAATTTTTTATTTGTAAATCCTAAGAAATTTTTTATAAATTGTATACTCCAAATGAAGCGATATTTAATAATTAATTAAATTGTAAAATTAAAATTTGAAAAAACAAATGTTAAGTCTAGTATTTAACCATACACTCAAAAATTACTATTCTTGCACAAAAAATATATTATTTGTGCACAAAAATGATTATTCTAGTTTTCGAGATTTCTGTATTCTGTAAAGAAAAAATACTTTGTACATAAAAATAATGAATCAGACACAAAATTTTACAACCATTTAAAAAAAATTAGAATTGGAGGCTAAAGGCTGTTTAAACTCTCAAAATTTTTTATCTCGGATTTTTTATTCCGTTCGTTTTACCCTAGGAATTTTTAACCTTAGATTTTGTATCCACAGCTTTTTTATCCCAGGATTTTTTTCCTAGGGTTTTTTTACCCTAGGATTTTTTAGCCTAGGATTGTTCATCCTAGGATTTTTTAGCTTAGGATTTTTTATCCAAATAATTTGTATCCCAGATTTTTTATTGCGTGATTTTTTTTCTAGAATTTTTTATCAAAGGAGTTTATCCTAGGATTTTTTATAACAGATTTTTTATCCTACGATTTTTTATCTAGATACATATCCTCGATTTTTAAGCTAACATTTTTTATTCCGTTACTTAATTTTCATCCTAGGAAATTTATTCTAAGATTTAGTATCTAGGCTGTTTTATCATAGGATTTTTTATCCCTGATTTTTCATCCTAGGATTATTATCCTGGATTTTTTCTTGCGGTCCTTCAACAGGCTTGAGATTAGAAAGACTTAAGAAAAACACAGGTGGACAAACATGTTTCACTACGTACCGAACATAGGAGCGGCTTATTTAAATTTAATAATTTCTTTACGCTGTACTATTACTTATAAGCAAAAAAATGATAAACAATAAGATTTTTTTATTTTAAAATTTTGTGCAAAATTTATTATTTTTATGTGCAAACTATTTTTTTTTTCTAAACAAAATTGCTGAACACATATTTAATTTTTAGTTGTAAAATTTTGTGAAAGATATATAATTTTTTATGATCAAATAACTTTTCCACCGAATGTTTTATTGATGGTAAAATTTTGTGCATTTTTTTATTTTTTTGATGTACGAATAATATTATCTCAATCAATACCACTATAGTACAGGCCGTATAAAATTGAAAAAAAAATGACGGATCCTATGTATTAGTAAATGTATAGTAAACAAAAACGTTCATAGTAGTATTTTGGTTGTATATGAATTTTTAGGATGGATCGGATTATACTTCAACATAACTTTAAAACAAGGAACGTAACAGCCCTACAACCTTCTATGAAAATCACATGCCAAAACTGTTTTTGAATATTGATAAATTTGTTTGTACATGTTTCATATTAAATTAATTAGTATGTGGCATTTCAAAAAAAAATAATCGAGGAATTTGATTTTTCATTCATAATTTTTAAAAAACTATACCAAATGTACATTATCGTTTTGTATAACTTAACTCTTCTTGCGCATTGAAATTTCCATAAAGATAATTTTTAACTTTTGGTTTTACATATACAATTATACAATGCTGTGAGGTGTTTGATTCGTCCGTTTTTCGATTTAATAATACAATGTTGGTACATTTACGGTCAGTATGGTTTTTACGTGTAATTCGAATGTTTTGTTGTGACAGCACATATTATAAAAATTTAGGCGGGTAAATACATGTGGTAAGTTGCATGAATTTAAATTAATTAAATTAAAATATAGTTGGGTAAATATAAGTATTAATACATAAATATATATATTAATTAAAATAAAATTACTTCATTATAAATTCACAGTTTTAGTAAAATCACGGAGGTTATTAAATTCTTAAGGTTAATTATATTTGCCCAAATATATTTTAAATAATTTGTGTAAATAATTATTGTGTGCTTGTGTTTAGATTTTCAGATGCCCAAAACTTGTTGTGTCCCGGGATGCATGTCCAATTCTTCTAAAAGCGAACAAGGGCACTTGTCTTTTTTAGTTTTCCGCAGTGTAAACTCAAACGACAGGCTTTGTTAAACGCGATTCCACGTAAAAATTTTGTACCGTCAAAATTATCATTTGTATCTATTAAACATTTTAAAAACTTTACCATTTCACAATATATACGAGTAAATAAAGATTTAATTTGTCATTTTTATCGTGTCAGTATTTATACAAAAATCTGATCAACAATATCAGTGTTGGTCTCAATTTAAACGCGCGATTCAATTCTTTTTTAAAAAACGTCCGAAAAGTCCCCCGCTGTTAGAAAAGAGGAACTTTTAAATGGAATATTTAGAAAATTGCTGAATTGTTAATTGTTGCAAGTGAAATTGATTTTAAATATATAGGGGCACTTAAAATGATTAATAATCAGCTAAACCTTATGATTGGTAAAAAACGATATTCGGAAAATACCCTAGTCAAATCGTTTTTAATATATCTTCAATCACCCGTAACTTACCATCTAATTAGAGATCAAAATTTTTTAATTCTTCCAAGTAAAAGTACTCTACAGCGACTATCAGGCCATCAAAACGTAAGCCCTACAAATTTTGAAGGTAATAAAAGTTATCTCTTTAAGCAAGCCGAACATTTAAAGCATATGCAACGCAGTCATAATTCAAATAGATGAAATTTATTTAAAGGCGCAAATAACCTATAAATCTCAAAAAATTACTGGCTATGCCCAGAATAATTCAAACGTCGCAAAAACGGTAATTGCATTTTTAGTTAGTTCCGCGTTTGGTAATTTCAAAAAAATAGTTGCCTTCCATCCAGTAAATAACCCTTCAGGTGATGATCATCATAAGTTAACTTTAAATATTTTAAAATTAGTACAATCATTAGATTTAGAAGTAATTTCAACCGTAACAGATAACCATAGGATTTAAATTTATTAACCCTGATTTTCCTAGTAGTTTTATATTTCTTATGGATTAACCATGATGGATTAACCATGACTACTTTTAAAGCAATCCATCAAAGTGTAAGTGTTCTGCTGGAAATTGCCAACACTTCTATGCCAACACGGGCCAGGAATAGCCTTTTACACCCGTCTTATTATAATTATTTAGAAGCCAGAATATTTATTCGGACCAGCAGTGGCCTGTAAAAATCGTCTTATTTTGTATTGTCAAAACGCGATATTTAAGATTTAGTAATTATTTTAAAATTAAAATAATTACTAAAAATCTATATTAATCATGAATTTTACGTAAATAGTACTCACGTAACAATGTTTAGAAAATTAGAAAGCGCGCTGTATATACATCCCCCATCCTTCTTAGATGAGCGCTTCGACTCGACTATTCATTTAAATAAATAAATTTTCCAAATCAACAAAACAAAAAATAAAAAATCCAAATAGTACATTTCTGTTAGCTCGACGAAACAAAAACGAGTATGAAAAAATCAGAGAACCATTTGCATCTATCAACATTTTTTAAACGAAAACATAAAATAAACGAGTGAGAAAGTGATTACAAAATTACAATGAAAAAGACAAAGAAATTGTTTTTTGTTTTACATATACTAAGGTAATTTTTAAATTAATCTTAATGCTTTCAAATGCCGAATTCTAATTAAAATCATATGAAACATGTGCAAATTTATCAATGTTCACCAGGAAAAACCAAATTTAATTTCCTTAGAAGGACGTATAGTCGTTTTTTTCTTTGTTTTTAAGTTATATTGAACTTAAAACAGTGTTCCATAGTAACAAAAATAAATTTATATTAAAATTTCGTTTTTCTATTCCACACTTACTACATAAGCTATAAAAGTGTTTAAATGGCCTGTATATATATAGGCATTGTCTCAATTATTAATGCAAGATTTGGTATATATATATATATATATATATATATATATATATATATATATATATATATATATATATATATATATATATATATATAAATATATATATATATATATATATATATATATATATATATATATAAATATATATATATATATATATATATATATATATATATATAAATGTATTTATATATATATATATATATATATATATATATATATATATATATATATATATATATATATATATATTATTTATTTACTTGTTGCAATATCAGTACAATAGTAAATACATATTATAAGAGCACATAATTATTTTCGACATATAATTAGCACTATACAAAAAATACGAATCAAATAGAAACCATAAATGAAAGGCGTAACATATGCATGAGCGAAAAATTCGTGAAATGGTAAATTCAATATAAGGGACCGCAAGTCATGTATTAATTTTGTTTTGAATGTTTAGTTCTGGGTATAAAAAATGTTTAGAACTCATTTTTTTTAATGTTGTTGTTGCGTAAAATACAGTTGCTCAAAAAAGTTTAAATTTGTTGAAAACGGTTGTGCAAATATAAAGAAAAGTAGTTATCCGAAAAATATAAAGTAGAACTCATTTTAAAGTTAAAAGAAAAAGGATTAAGAAAATATTACAAAAATAGTACCATTTTTAAGTTTTACATTTTCAAAATGGCACCCAAACTAGTTTTTCTCAATTTACTGAAAATTGTTTTTTTTTTTTAATTTTTTTTTATTTGTATTTTTTTCATCATTTAATTCTATAAGACATATCAAAAACTAAAATTGATATTATTTTTCGTTTTCTTGCAAAACGCGTTTTAATATCATGACCTACTCTATTTTTATATATACAAAAAAAAATATTAACCTTTATTTAATTTTCAATTTTATTTTTTTAAAATCAGTTTATTTTTAGTGTTTTTAAATTTTATTTTTACTAATTATACAATTCTATCTGATCGAGAACATTATCCCACTGGATTTTTCTCTCGTTATCGACTAGTTTGGCCAACATAGGGGTCAAAGAACGATGCACTCGTTCTATTTGTCCATTCGCTCGAGGCGTGGCCGTCGCGACCAATACGTGCTTTATACAATTCTCCTCAATAAAGACTCGAAAATCACCTGAAGTAAAATTACTTCCTCGGTCACTGATTAATTCTTTTGGTCGACTATAAATTTTAAAATAATTTTCTAGACACTTAACACTATCTTTAGTACTAGTTGTTTTAGTTGGATACAGGCGCACAAACTTTGTAAAAGCATCTATCACTGACAGTATATATTTATTTCTCATACTTGTCACGTTCAAAGGACCATAAAAGTCAACACGAATAGTGTCAAATGGTTCACTGCCTTTGGGTATCGAATGAAGAAAACCTGGCTGTTTCCCACTTGGAACACTATATGTGATGCACTTCAAACAATTATCTATGTAATCTTTGACCTTGTTTCGTAAACTTGGAAACCAATAATTACGCGTTATGAATTCAATCGTTTTTTCTAGTCCCACATGACTTAACGAATCATGAGAGTTCCTAATTATCTGGTTCTCTAATCTTTCCGGAACATAAAATCTAACTTTAGACTTCGAAATTTTTCTATATATTAATCCATCTCGAAGTTCATATAGAGGGCTTTCCCTGTTTTCTAGTTCTAACCGTAAATCTTCGAGCTTAGGATCTTTATATTGAATAGTAGCCAGTGTCTGTTCAAACGAGTTCTCTTCAATCACCAAAATTGATTTAGCTCTACTCAGGGCATCTACGTGTTGCATGTGGCTGCCACCACGATGTTCCACGATATAATCAAACTCCTGGAGTTCTAAAGCCCACCTGGCAATCCTGGGATTGATTAACTTTTTATTAAGCGTGAGAGTCAGCGCACTGCAATCGGTTACAATTTTAAAGGTTTGTCCATACAAAAATATGCGAAACCTGCGTAAAGCATATACAATAGCTAGACATTCTAGTTCGTAAGAATGATACTTCGCTTCTTGAGGGGTTGTCCGTTTTGAAAAATAGCTTATGGGATGATATCTCTGATCGGATTTTCTCTGCATGAGGATTGCACCAAATCCATCAGCATTAGCATCGCAATGCAGTTGCGTCTCGTCTTTTGGCGAGAATATGGCCAAAATTGGTTCCTCAACAAGCTTTGATTTTAGCCCATTAAATGATTCTAACTGTGTTGGTCCAAATTCAAAGGTACCACTCTTTCGTATAAGATCCTGCAATGGCTTAGCTATATTACCAAAATCCTTAACAAACTTTCTAAAGTATGAACACATACCGATAAACCGATGGATTTCTCTTAAATTTTTAGGTGGTGGATATTCACTTATCGCTTCTATATTTTTTCGATTTGGCCTAATCCCCAAATGATTGACACTATAGCCCAAAAAATCTATTTCACTTGTCAACACGTGACATTTATCCAGCCTTAACTCTAGCAGGTTTTTAGAAAGTAATTCAAGTACTTTCTCTAGGATTCGAAAATGTTCTTTGATCGTTTCGGTTGCGATCATTAAATCGTCAATATACACTATTATTTCATTTGTGGAAATTAAATTCTGGAATATACTCGTTATAAATTTTTGGATTTTTAGCCCAAATGGCATTCTTATATATTCGTACTGTCCTATAGGGGTCACGAAACTCGTATACTTAATACTGTTGGTAGCTAATCTAACGTGGTGAAACCCCGATTTTAGATCTAAGGTAGTAAAATATTTTTTCTCATGAAGATATAATAATAAATCCTCTATAACCGGGAGAGGATAATTATCCCGAAGGGTTACCTTATTTAGAGTCCGGTAATCTATACACAGTCTCTTTTCAGCACTATTTCGTTTATTGATTAATACAATCGGTGAACAGTAGTGAGATTCACTCTTTCTGATAACACCTTTTTCTAGCAATTCATTTATCATGCTAGAAAGTATTTCACGCTCTGCAAACGATAATCGACGCGGAACACTATAAAAATACTCATTCGAAGAAAGCTCGATCTTCATCTCAAATTCTGTCTCTGGCTCCGGAGGTTTAACGCTCTCGAAATAGCTCTTGGTAAATAAATTCAAGACTCGCAACTTTGTATGGTAATCTACACTAGACCCAATAGGTATCATCTCTGAATGACTTATCCCTTCATCCTGAACCGATATATTTAGAATTTCTTTAACAAAATTATTATCTTCATTTACATTTTCTGTTAACTGAACCTCTAAGTTACCTATCGTAACCTTGGTATCACACAAATTTAAAAAATCACGACCCACTATCATGTCATGAGACATGGTACTATTTGATACAACAATAAACTTAACGTTATATAGTTTCTCCTCAAAAATTACATTTAAACTAATTTGACCAAGAACATTTAGGCGACTATGATTTATTCCGGAATATTCACCACACGTATCCACCATCAGATCAAGACACTCATTTGGAATAAATTTATGTTTCATTAAACTTATGGGGCTTCCCGTATCAATCAAAGGTGTCGCCTTAATGCATTTACTATTTTTAAAATAAAGTTTTAAATTAATAAAAATACCTTTTGGTATCGTCATTGCTCCACCACTGCATGTTGTAGTATCAACCTTGGACTCCGACTCTTCTGAGCACAAATGCACACCTGAATCTGGCTCGCTGGGTTTTGATTGAATACCACCGTAGATTTTTGGATCACGATTATTAATTTGCCCAGTTGATATTTTATTCTTCGAAGTACAATCTGCCATACGATGTCCCATTTGTCCACATGACATACACGATCCGTATGGTTTTCTTGCTTGTTTACAGTTGTTTGACATGTGACCAACTTGACCACAATTGTAACACGTACGACTTCTATTATTATTTACTGCTTGACTATTTATTTTTGCCTGCTCATAAGACGAAGATTTATGATGACTCAATCCGTAAGACATATTCGATTTCGGTTTACTACTCGAAGCACCCCTTTCCTTCTCCGAAATATTGCGTAGCGCATCTAATAATTCATATCAATTCCTAAAACGTTGCATTTTTGCTTGCGACTGTAGCTGTATGTTATCCATACCTTCAATTATACAGTCTATTAATTCATCTTCTTCTAAATTTAATTGATTGGCCAAAATTATTTTTTCTTGGTAATATTGATAGAATTCTTCTTCCGCGCGCCATTTTCTTCTCTCAAATCTACGTCGTTGTTCTAATCGAGATGGACGCGTGTCGTACATCATTCGCATTTCTCTTAACAGTTCATCCATGTCATACGTTACATACTCGGATTTAGAGTGAAACGAATCCGCAGCTTTTCCACTTAACTTGTTAATCACCTCAATTTTAAACTCATCCGGATTTGGTTGGTACGTTTTTAATATTATTTCTATTTTCGAAGCAAACGGTTGAAATTTCTCACTTTCTCCACTAAATGTTGGTAGGAGTTTTCCTAACTGCTTGGTCGGAATACCCTGGTTGTCATATCTCGAGCAATTGCTTTCACGCCTTGATAATTTTTCCTCCGAATTATGTGATTGTAAAACGGTAAGGTTTTCCGATATTACTTTCTGTTCGGGCTTATTCAACATATTCATATTCTCAATAAGCCTTTGTTGCAATTGCCACTTATTGCCATCAACATTAAGATTTTTATTTTTAAGTTCCTCTACTAATTCATCTACATTGAATTGTAAAACCTCACTTAAGGTCGCCATCTTTTTTCGACACTAACTCGAAACACACAAATCGAATTTTCTTTTATAATTTCCTATAACACGAGGAAAATTATAAATTACTCTTTTAGCACGCACTTTAGTTAATAATTGATCAGAAAATAATTATTAACTATCAGGCTTCACAACCCCACAT